>PTEX01000081.1:2668926-2778285 GCA_003342815.1 Eudromia elegans
CTGGTGAAGAGTGTGTCCTTGAGCCAAGGTCTTGGCTACAAGCGAATTTCCAGTCCCTACCTCAAAGCATGGACGGCGCAGAGCTTTTGACTTTCAACGGAAAGACACACGTCTTTGCTCAACCTCATTCTGAGAAAAAAAAATCAGTAAGCCGTGAACATCCGCTATAGAAAACTTCAATGGAAATAGTTAACGCTTTTCTGTGTTCTTAGAAACAGACAGCAGTGTCTTATCACAGCAAATACCAAGTATTTTCAGTAAATGGTAATGTCTCCAAAGCCATCTATAATTAATCTCTGTAGTCCAAAATAGTCATTTCAAATAATAACATTTTCCAAGTATTTCATATATTTAAATAATGAAGCACAAGCAGAAATCTAGAAAGAGCAATCAAATAATCGTTAATGACTTGATATGTAATCTTGGACCTGTGAGCAGGTGTACGCTGCTCCGTGGCGAGAGGCCAACACCTCCCAGGAGCAAATCCTTAAAGTTGTACTCTAAATCCTTTTTACCTTTTTTTTTTTTTCCTTCTTTCTTTTTTGTTGTTACAAGTGAATCTGTGACCAATAGTAGGGAGGAAGATGGATTTTCTATGGATTTGCATCTTCAGGTCTAGCTGTCAAGAAGACGTGACACAAGGCATGAACAGATGCTGACTTTCCTCTGTAAGGTGCTAGCAAGATCTCTCTTCCCTTCTTAGTCATCTATTTCCATGAAAATTTATAGCATCTATCTATATCAGATTTTGTCGAGAAAGGTCTGTAAGTTCAAAAGCCAGAAGAGAGGGCAAATTGACATGACGTGGTCATACAAACTTACCTTTTTTCCTAAGGAAGCAGAGCTGGGAATGCGTATGTGTCTATACTGTACGTACATGAGGAGACCTGCGGGAAGCGCCTAGCAGCAGAGCACAGCAGACACAGTTGGAGCTCTGCCAGTTGACATGAGTCAAAGATTTTGCCCATATTATACATTCCAGTCCTTCATTTGTGCTGAGGGTCCGAATGATTTGCGTTTCTTAAAGAAATGCACCACGTGGAATGATTTCTAGGGTATAATTGCTGTAGCTACTGCATGTATTTATTATCCGTGCACAATAACTGACTCCAAAGCTTAATAGAATGGTGTATCATTTTTTGCACAATAGTGATATCCTGTTAAATTATTCACATTAGTTGTTTGACAGATACTAATAATCRTTATTTTGTATTCAAGAGAATGACAAAAATAACTATTTGTTACATTCCTCCATTATCTAATACTCATAAAATGAATGTGGTATAAAATGACTTTCTGATGGACGGCYATCTAGGATGTGTTTAAATGTTTTGCATTATTAACAGTGAGAACAGATACTGAAACTTGTTTACAAGCGTTCCCAGGCACGTAGGTAAGGAAACTGCAGTCCTAAACAGTTCTGGGTTAGCAAATGTCCCAGCTTGGGACATTTCACACTCCCGCACGCCTCTGCCTTTAGCTATGTGCCTGCCAACAGCTCTTTGTTAGGCTAAAACGTTGGCAATGGACTCGCGCTGCGACCCTCCACACAAAGCTGAGATCCCGCAGGAGCTCTCACTTGTCCCAGAGGTAAATTGATGTTGACATTTTTCTTCAGAGATGAAAACCTATTATATTAACATTCATCATGCTTCCCACCCCAGCCAAGACCCACCCCCTACCATGAAAACACGCCATTCCTAGGCTTGGTTCATATTGCTGGAGCAGGCTGCAGGCGGGACTTATTTTCCCATTGTCGATTCCCATTGAGCAAGGGGTATTTACATGTGCTAATAGGCATTAGCCATGCAAATCCCCAGTTCATCAATGGGAGAAAAGGACGCTGAAAATTGTTAAATCTGATTTTCCAGAAGATTAAAAACAAGCCATACTTAATCGTATGCTCCTTTTTCGTTTTTAAGAACGTTACCCTGATTATTCAAATATAATGACCCAAATATATTCAGTTATGCAGAACAATGAAGGAAAATCAAGTGTCCTTGATTTCCTGACATGTTCCTATGGAAATCACTGATTAAATCTTTCAAAGCAATGTATGTTCTCATCTTCCATTTTAATCATCACATTATATATCACTACAGTACAAAAGCAAAACCAGAAGTTTAGTTTTAAATGCACATCCATCTTGCTTGCTTGATTTAATTTCTTTAAACTCTACAAACAAGTTATCAGATGATTCTCTAACCTCAAACAGTTGGCTTTTACTCTAATTGGCAAACAGGAACTCAAACCTTGCCAAAGAATAACTGCTCCATGCTTCATTGCCAGTACAGCCCATCCAAGGCCCAGCAGTCATGCTTTCACATGTAAGGTGGGAATTCMTCAATTGCAAACGAAAAAGGTAGAGAAACTATGCAAATAAACGAGGCACAGGAACTGGTTGGTTCCAAATGGATCACCATCAACATGAGACCATTGCGTTCAGTGAGGTGAACACAAAGCTGTTTCAGAAAGTTGTGTTTAAACAGCAGTTGGCAGTTGCTCCCTACCAAGCTGGGAGCATACAGATTTGGGGTTCTCTGAAATCAGAATGCTCTTGATAAATCTGAGATCCTTTCTCCAATAAGAGATACAATTTGATGAATACGAACCCAAAGTAGGAATGATCCCCTGTACAAGCAAAAGACTGTTAGATAGCAAAAGATGTTGGTTAAGGGGTCTTCGACCCAAACATTAGTCTGGAATAGCTACAACATGAGATCACCCKTAATGGAAGAATCAAGTCCAGCCTCAGGTATCATCTGCAGGCCTCTGCTGTTTGGCTTTCCTTTTCCTTTTTTTTTTTTTCAATCCTGTCCGAACAACACATATTACTTTGGGGCCCATATTGAAGATAAGGCATTCTATCAGTGAGGATGAGGATGATGAGGTTGTTTACATTTGCCATTGGTAGAACATCAGGATCTGGGGAGGTTTGACTCCCRGGCATGCAGGAGCCACAGGGCAGATGATCCACCTCTTCCTCAGCCGTTGCAGAACTCAGAACATCTGACRCTCAAGAGGGAGAATAAAATTCGGCACACTGTCAAAAGTGCTGTTAGAGAGGCACACCTGCACGTTTTACTAAACAACACCAAGCAGGTAGCTTGACATTAAGYTGCTTGGACTTCCTTCATCCTATGGACACAGAAAGAGATAGATAAAATGCGATGAAAAGGCCTGTATTGACTTTTTCTTGTTTGAAGCCATTTCACTTGTGCCCTGGGCTCTGCATGTTGTCAGAGTCCAGAGTTCCTCCAACACTTCTCTTTGTGTCAGTACTCACTTTTCCCTACCCCTGGCCACTTAYTTSCCTGCTGGCAGCCTCTTTTTTCTGYGCCCAGACCGCTCTCAGTGGGCTGAGCAATGAGCCAGGTCCAGGAAATGAGCTAAAATGAACTTTTCCACAGACTCTGGTGAAGGATCTGTCCTAATCACTGGGAGGAACCAAACACATTGAAATGAGAGAGTCAGCCTCACCGGCAGACTTACCACCTTCTCCCAAGGTCTCCGAGAGATCCGTGAAGCACAGCTTCTCTCTGCATCAGTTCAATCCCTATGCCCAGCCTGCTTTCCAACAGCCTGGTGACTGTTTGCTTGGTATGGCAGGCATACACAACTGCGGTATCCCAGAGCTCTTTTTAAAAAATGGTATCCTCTCTGACGCCCCCATTTGCTTCTGTGTTACTGATTGAAAGCAGAGGTTTGACATCATAGCCTGTAGTTCAGCAGTCTTGTAATTGAGTCTCCTTTGGAGTCCAGGGTGAACCCCAGCTGGCCCTGGTGATTTGTTGCCATTCGTTTTATCAACTTGTTCTAAAACCTGCTCTACCGACAGTTCAATCTGAGGCAGTTTCTCACTCATCTCCAATAGCAAAATGCTCTGGCATGGGAAGCTTCCCAAAGCTCCTCTTTAGTGAACTCTAACACAGAGGGCTCATTTGCCTTTTCCAGTGCAGTCCTGTCAACTCTAACACAGAGGGCTCATTTGCCTTTTCCAGTGCAGTCCTGTCATCTCTATGTGCTTCCATCACACCGTGGTCTCTGTTGGCCTTACATGATCCCTGGCAAGTGCCGTTTGTCTGCTGGAGTTGAAAGGGGCTTTTTTCATTGTGTTTTTATGCCTCTRAGTAAATTGTTCATCAGAGTCTGTTCTGGCTTGCTTTACGATGCCTTGCATCTGATTTGCCGTGCTTATGTCCTTCCTTATTTCCTTAGTCTGGACACTTCCTATGGTCATCTTTGCTTCTTCGACAGCCTTCTGCACTAACCTGCTTCACCTGTGCGCATTTTCTGATGTTTTCTGTTGCCTGGAAATGAATGCATTACTAGCGGCTCCTTGGTAAGGTTGCTTTTAGATAATATAAGCATTTTACTCTCTTGGCTATTTCTTTTAATTTTCTGTCAGCAAGCCACACATCCTATGTCACTGGCCCCTATCTGAACTAGGAACACTGATTTCTCTTGAGCACCAGATGTGCACTTGGTGGGTGTGACCAAAATGCTCCAAAAGCCCCTGGGGCTTGATCACTGACTCATCTGCTAAATGGGCTAAACATGGACATCACTACCCTCCTGCTGGACTCCTTCCTCACTCTCCTCTACACGGAGTCCTTGTGTAGACAGCTGTGGGGAGAAGGAAGGAGACTCTGTTTCTTGTTTACCTATCGYATTTTAAAGCGTTTGGTAGGGGCCCTGTGGTGGGAGGGGGGCCTCTCCTTTTGCAAAGGTAGAGACCTTCTCCATCAGCTTGTGCCAGGGGAACAACTGAGGGTGTTTTAAAGGCACTGCTGAGTTCTCCACAGCTGGTACTCCTCCTCAGGAGCACACCAAAACTCAGYGCATGAGTGTTCTGCAACATAGCACTTAGTACAGAAAAAGACCTATGCTATTATAAAGTAGATGATCAAACTGAGTAATTATCTCCTCTTGGCCTTTAGTTTTGACTCCTGTAAATCCCTGTTTTATGATCCATGCTCGCTAAATATTAATCTTCAAAATGCAATGGCTCATCTCTTAATAGGCACTTGACTGGATTCACCCTTCTAGGCAGAAATGTCGGTGGCTTCTGTACATCTCACCATCCAGTAGAAAACCTAAACACCACTCTTAATGACTTTGGGATTTATGGACTTGTCGATCTTTCCTAGCTTCATCATTTGAGCTTTACTTATTCCTTTTGTACAAAGAATAGGAAATAAACAGCACACAAATCTCCTTTACAACCAAATAAACGCATGATGATGATAGAACAACAAAACCATCATTAAGAAAAGTCCCTTCTTCATTTGCTACTTTTGTTTTGCAGCTTGCAAACCAGGCCTACTAAACACTGAGCAATTATCCCTGCTAGGGGTTTCTCCCTAATGACATTATCCCTAATGGCACTAGCAAAGATTTTGCTTCATATGCAACCCTCGTTGATTGTATAATCACACGCACTCAGGCAAAATGTCTCCTGCATGTAGTGTACTGTAGGGATGAGGGTATTGGTGTAAATTAATGGAATTTGAAAAGCTCTCAATGTAGAATTTATCAGAATTTGTTCACTCATTATCACAATTTTCCACAAAACAAAACTTTCCTGGGAAGAACTGCCCTTTCCAGCTGTGATTCTAAGGTTCACTTGAATTAYTTCCCTGAGACCCAAAGACCTAAATCACCTCTGCATCCACCAGCCCCACAAAGTCTCTCTACCCATTCAGGAAACCATGTCTGTTTGAAAAGTGCCTTGGGTGGCACTGACGCCACTTCTATACTAAACACAAGTTATTTGGCCTTGATTGTTGGATCAAGCAGATATGCACTTAACCCTTGAGATCCTTACGTGCTAAAGTCCTGGGCTGARTATCCCACCCTCATCACCTTCTCCCCGTGCTGTCATTGTGCACATTGAAYTTTGCTGAAGACATTGGCAAAAAAACTGGCACAAAATAATACATATAATCAGCAGGGCAGCAAGTAAAGCGATGAGGGTCACCAAAGAGCCCAGGTGTTCTGTAGTGCAGAGACTCAACTGAAAAATGTTTGTAAGACMCCAGAAGCAGCTAATGCTGGTGGTACTTACCAAATGGAGGTCTGGGAAGTGRGTCTTCCAAGCAATCCAGGTAGCCAACTGATTAAACAAAAAAAGGTCTAATGCAGTCTTTGGGTATATCTAAAAAAACCCAGTAATGAAGCACATCCATATGCAGCACTGCTGAACCTAACTGAGACTACAAAGTGTACAAGATATACATAAGAATACTAGAAGTGTTTTGAAAAATCAGAAAGCCTATAGAGAAGAGAGCAACTCTACAGCTAAGAAGATATCCTTTGATGAAAGACTCGGAGTTCAGTCTGCTTAACTCATCAGAAAGAAGACTGGGGGATAATTTGATATAGACTGCAGATAAGCACCCTAACAGAGGAAAAATCTTGGGTTTTAAAGAGCTCTTTTAGCTTCATGAAGAAAGTCATAGCAAACATCAAACATTGAATGGTGAACTCAGGTCCATTCAAATCACAAATGTGGCACGCTCTCTTAGCAYGACAGTTGAGGGGCACTGGAAGCAAACTGACACAGAAAGTTATGGATTTCCTCATTCATAATTATTCCAAWGAATTAGTAAAGTCTTTCTGACTGATATGCTTCAGGCAAAAATGAACATCCTGTGCTWCATACAGAGAAAAATGTGTTAAGCAGAGGGGCAAAGGAAGCAAGAAGAGATCAAAGTAGMCGGTCCTGGCCCTAGACACAACAGCCAAGACTATTTCCCTCATGCCCTTAGGGTTCCTGGTTGCCCCCTTGTTTCCAGAGAGCAGTCAGCTCCTGGTGCCCATTTCTGTTCTCTACAGGGGGTGTCTGATAATTCTGCTCCTGGACTTACTTCATAACTCAAGATCTTTGATGGCTCTGGGATTTTGCTCKTACGTTAACTTTGAAAGAGAGTGCTGTGAAAAGCATTAGGTTTGACTGTGGTAGAGGATGCTTTTCTTTTTGTTTGCATTTTGCTTTTTTGCACATATGATTCTTCAGTTAGGCTCCTCTTCCAATATATTTGCTCAATGGCCACAGAATTATCAGCTTATGGGTTGTGTTTCCTGTTTTCTTCTAAATGTCTGTCTTGTATCTGTACTTTGCTCTGTAAAACTAGCATTAATCTGTGTTACTTTTACTGATGTTTATTTGATTACCCTTTAAAACTCCATTAACTACAAAAGATGTGGTTACACCCTGCTCGCTGCTATTGAATACACTTGATAAACATTAACAAGTAGCACCAGGTTTGCTCCATACATAAACATATTAGCCTATAAAGCTAGTCACAGCAAAGAGCATTTCTGCTGTCACTTGAAATCCTGTCATCTTTGCTCTTGCAAGATTTTGCTTGGCTCAAGATGTAGTTGTTTCTGTCGTTTCCTMACTGGGCACAGCACAAAGGCTTTATTGACTATTCTTGCTTGAGTAAAGGAAGATACCAAGAATGGTTTTGCTTATCTCATAGTCCAGTGCATGAAAGACTTGCATTGATACCATTTTCAGCACAGTAGAAGCCAGGCCTGCTGAGAGCCTGGGTTAGTCATATTAATTTTTAATTCTTTATTATTGCACCTAATGCGTTTAGAAAAACAGCTCTTTGYATACACATTTTCTATCTTTCTGCTTCCACCTTYGGGSATCCTGGGTCCACAAACCTGGGTTYTGCTCTACTAGGGCAAACACAGCCAGCAATCGTGTGAATTGCAACCGCCCCCGAGAACGGGCTGTCCTGACAGTCTCTATTCATTTGCTTGCTGGGATGCAGCCACATTAAAAAAAAAAAATGTAATTGGAGCTGCAAATCCTTGGTGTTAGCTCAGAAGGTGAGGGCAGGTATGACAGGTCACAGGAAGGCCAATGTAGCTAGGAGCAGATGCCAGAAGAAGCTGCAGAGATGAGGGGCAGCATAGCGTAGTAAGTCCCTGCTAGACACGCTCAGCTCCCAGCTTTTGACWGCTCAGAGGGCACCTGAGGATAAGGCACAGCCTCCATCCCTAACAGCCTTCTCTGGGACATCTTCCCAGAGCTCTAATAGGCAGCACATACAACCTCGGCCGCACAAAGCCCTGTAGCAATGAGCTCCTCTGCTAGGTGCTGTGTGAGCAGCATTTTCTTTCCCCGTTTATTTTGAGTACTGATCATAAGGTCAGCTGGCAACCCAAAAGTGTCATGTTAGAAGAGGTCCCTTAAAAAATCCTGTTGGAGGCAACCAGACCAAACCCACCTCAACATATAACACAAACATAGCAAAATTGGACCCTTTCTGCCTCAGATGGCAGGGAAAAGATAATAGAAAATAGTACCTCACGTATAACAACATCATTKTAGACCAAGAAGAAAAAATTGCCCCAGGAGCACTCTTGCCCTTTGCAGACCCACTCCACATCAGCCTGAAAGCTTCCTCATCTCCTAATCCTAAACTTAACCCTAATCCAAATCCTAACCCTAATTCTAATTTCAGGCGGTGTACCAACATGAAACCAGCAGCCCCATTCTTGCCCAAAAAGGCAGAAAGTCCCTGAAAGGACTCTTGCTGCAGCCCCGTGTTTCCTTTGGCGTGCCCTTTGCAGCCCCACTCCACATGGTCCTCCGTGCTGCTTCTCCCTCCCAACCCTAACCAGTCACAGTCATATCCTAGAATTCCCTTTGCCTAGGAGGGCACAAATTTGGCTGACAAATGACTTGTGCATCACAAACAATTTGAAACCTTGTACATGTAACCCTTTTGAGCAGCTTTTACTACTGTGCTAAACCCTTGCAGGACATTGAAGTTTCTCCTGAATAGGTACAGCCTTCATGAGCAAGTTTGCAGTTTCATGCCCTGATCTGTCTGATTTTTTTTTTTTTTTTGCTTAATTCTGCTGGACAAAATTCTAAAARGAGATTTATTCATGAAAAAGATAAAAGTGACAAGTATTACCTATGCGAAGGTATCAGAAAATATGTGTATATGGCAGATATAAGTGAGAAAGCATGAAGAGCAGCATATTATATCACCTGTGGTCACTTTGGCACACCTTTTATTTTATTTATTAAACAGATTCTGCACAGTGTTTTTTCCTCTCCTTAGACAGCATATAGCAAAGACTAAAATGATGCTGTAGCTCATAAGTGCTGGGGTGGGGAGGAGGGCAGAAACACACCTTTTATTCCTAGTTATTGTTTTATAAAGAAAAGGAGCTGATGACATTGCGTGTACAACACAGATAGGGCAGAGAGACTCACTGCAGTGGTTTGATAGGGATGATCTGTCACTGAAAATCCATTAACGCAGACTGTAGGTGAGGTAAATGTGCTGAAATTTCAGGATGTGGAATGCCGGGAGAACAACCCTTAAAATAGTTCCACCAAAAATAGTCCACGTGGACAATAGGAGAGGTTTCTTCCTTCATTTATTTATGCTCTCTGCATCTTGACACATTGTCCCTTGAGCGCTCCCGGAGGGAGGCTGAGCGGGAGCCCAGGAAAAGGGCACGGTTTTGTCCTGTGCACACGTGCTGCTGCACACTGCTGCAATCTGCTCAGGAAAGAATGGGAATACACCTGAAAAAGCAAATCTGCCCCGTCCCTGGCGTGGCAGAGCTGTGACAGTGAGCAGAGCAAACAAMTGCCCTGCCCTGAGCAGCTGGGAAACACCCCAAGGAAACTGCGGGTCCCCAGAAGCCTGGGAGCAGCCCCCTGGGAACAGCCCGCAAATGCTGCCATAGAGGCCAGAGGAAACACATTAAATATTGCCTGAGAGTGACAGCCTGCCCRAGAGGAGGCAGTGAGCACAGGTGTGTGGTTAAATATAGATTTACATAGGTTTGGGTGTAGTTAGAATTAAAATCTATTGACAGCCCGGAGTGTCTTAAACGGGAACGCATGTGCACATATTCAGATTAATTAACTTTTGGCATGGGGGCCTCCTCCAGCCTGCCAGGTCCCCAAGAGCTCAGGAGGCCTTGGCTGGGTCTCTGGTAGACAAGTGAAGGCACTGGTGCACCATGCCAATGTAATGGCCTGGGAAAAATCACCTGTGCCCAGGGCATGTGTAACCAGCAAAGTGGGATGAGCCCTCAGGGATACCAGGCTGTGCCCACATAGTCCTGCCTTCCCCCTGTAAGCACTTCTTGTGTGTTTCTGGAGGAAAAATCATCACTCAGGAGGCTAAAATAGTACAAAAGTGCAGTGACATCAGAGATGCTCTGCAGGATCAGTGCGACTTCAGGAAAGGGCCGAGCGATGCCCTGAGCCACCAGGTACATGATCCAGCCACATCTCATGAGCAGGTGAGACCTAGGCTCTCTCATCCATCTTTGGTTTCTGACAGAAAAAAAATAATTTTTATATATATATATACAAAAAAAACTTTGTATATGTGTATATATATACACACACATATATATGTCACATATATACATATATAATGTGCATATAAAAAGAAAGAAAATACATATATATATATATATATATATAAAGAGAGAGCCAAAGCCAGGTGTTTAGGCTAGAACAAAGTCCCCTAGTACCCCAGGGCATGACAGAGGATAGGACACACCAGGCTCCACACTTGGTGCACCCTAAAGGCATAAGCCAAGGCAGACAAAGGAAGCCTCCAAGCAAGGAAACCTTTTCTGCGGGAGAAGCTGCTGTTTTGGCACGTGGGGAAACACAGCCATGTCAGCTACGCTGCGTTTGCAATATGTGCAGTGAGCACGGGTGGGAAGCCCGTGCCCGGGTTTGCAACCGGCAGCTCGCGATTCAGCGTGATGACTCAGGACTTTCCRTTTCACTGCAGGCAAAGGCTGCTCAGCCCTTGCTCAGGCAAAGTTCCTGTGTCTTTGAAGGAGAGGTAGAAATTAAATAACCTGGGATTTGGAGCAAATAGAGCAAAAACAGTTCATGTGAGGTGCTGGAAAGGACCAAGTGCAAATACATGTGAGTGAAGCTGTGGTGGTACAAAGAGTTGAGCAGGCGCAGATGTTCCAGCACGTGGGAAGGTATAGAAAGGAGGCAGACAGCAGTCTTTGGAAACATATATCAAAGAACATATAGATCTTCTCGAGTCATTAGGAGGAAAGAATGAACAACAGAAAAAGAGAGAGGAGAGAAGGTCAACAGAGAAGGGTGAAAGGTTAGTTTCCTGATTGCCAGGATATGAAAGGTAATGGCCTCAGATGCCTGCAAATTTCCTTTCAGAAGAGGCCATATCATTTAATGTACTCCTTTACTACTGCTCTCATGTCAGCCCTCCCAGTGTTCCAAAACAGCCTTTTTTTTCACTATTAATATGATAACAATTCACATAACGTGGTCTTCTGATGGACCGTGAAGTTTATGACATGTTAGGCAAGGGCTGTAAATGTGTTAGAAACACAACCCACCCTTGACRAAGTCGACGGGGACTTTGCCACCAATGTCTGTGGCAACATGGACAGTGTGATGATGATGATGACTAAAAGCATTAGTCACGTCTTTACTGGAACCCAACGCTTACGAACAATTCCAAAACGCTTCTTCGGAGAGCTCCATTTAGATGCGAACAGTGTCTGTTTGTACAACATTTTGTGCTATCGGGAGCTCCCAGACTCCAGTGTGTGTCACCTACAGTCTGCAGGCTGTCATTCRTAGACCAAAAGTTTCAAGATGGGATGGTTTGAAGGAGGTGGTGGGAATCACGGGGTAATACAGCGCTTAGCCACTTCCCAAATACACCAAGTAACTCATAGGCTTTTGCCTGCTGCTTTTGAAGAGAGAATTGATGGGCCTGAGCAATCAGAAGGCATCTCCCCAGCTCTAAAAATGCACCAAGAGTTGCCTAACTACCTAACTACTATCACCCAACGACCAAATTGCCATGGCCTCAAAACATTTTAAAAACTGATGTTCGGATCCAGTGCACGTAACTTATTTTTGTATCCTCAGACTGTGTCAGAAGAGTATTTTGCACTTGAGCAGGCGAGTTATTCTCTCCACAGAAACAGGCCACTAAAGAGTTATTCCATATTGGCCCTTCTGAGAACAGGAGACACACATATATATTACCAGCTTGCAGGATGTGGGATGYAAGACGAATAGATTTCATACCACGACTCCCAAGCCTGCATACTGGGACCTCTGTTCCAACTGCTCCCCTCACCACAGCGATGGCAGCTAGTTATGCTAAACAGATTAAACCTAGCTTTTCTCCCAGTGATGTGTTACTTCAGCTTCTTTTACATTAAAATTCGTTTGCATTAGGGAGGAAATAATATCTGGAAAAAAAATTTGCATTCAGGTTTATCCTTTTCTTGMTAGAGTGGAAATGTTTTTTGGTCAGTGGCTGAACAATGTGGTTCTCAGTGACCATTGCTTATTAAAACTTATAATTCTGCCTGCACTCTGTAAGGAAACCTCTACTGTAACTGGAATCGGAAAGATTTTGTCACCTCTCATAAAATTAATTCCAACATATTTTTGGTGCAGTGAAGTCAATAACCTAATTCCTAGAAATGCWTTCTAATAAGCAACCAGTCCTTCTTTACATAACATAAATTAAAAGATCTAAAAGTAAGCAACCCCTTGTGTGAGTCGCAGCTTTGGCATTTATTGAGGCTGGAGTCGGATTCTTTGGAAACACCTCCTAGTGCTGTTTAAAGACTTCCAATTTTCTGCTTTACGCAATTTAACCACTTTGAAGCTTTTGTTCAAAAATAACTCTGCGCATTCTTATAACATAACATTATATTCTTATATTCTTATAACATAAGTGTAATGGGATGATTACGTTATTACTTCCAGAAATGCTGGAATTTGTATAAACATGATGTCAAATCTTCCTGGTTCATTCAGGCTGCTTGCCTATAGGCGGTCCTCTCTCATGTATCAGTCTCTGCTATTGATGAACTGGCAGATTTCTTCTTATTTTGGTCCCATCACCAAAACTCATGGGCTGTCATGGCTTGTATCGAACTCCTGGGGTACCCATCCTCAAGAAGGGATGCCAGCCTCARTCTTCAGCTTGATGCCAGACCGTGGACCCCAGCGCTCACCATGGACCACGGTAAATACAAGCCAGAGGCTTTACCTGGGTAATGTCAGCAGCAAAACACCCAGGGTTTTCTCCCTGCATCATTTGCAACCCGTTCCCCCCGTGTGTAGCTGCTTCTTTGTAGCAGCAAAGGGTTCAGCACATCCAAGCACTAGAAAGCTTTCCTAAATCAATAGTCTCCTGTTGCTACATAAATACCTAACTGGAGCAAGGATGTTTATTTTCAAAGTGGGAGATGTTGCTCCTGTGACAATGTTTTATTATAATGATTTTGATCCTGAACCTGCAATCTTTACACTGAGACAAGGCTCCCCTTGATTTCAGCACAAGCTTTGCCTGACTAAGGATTTCAAAATTAGTTCTTTGCTCTTATTTTTATTGGAAAACAAGCCGGCACTTGACAAGGAAAAAGCAGTAAGTGGATCATGTCAGGGGAGACAAGCTCCTTGGAGAAATTTCTAGCAGCAAAAGTACAGCTTTACAATTACGTGGTAGCAAGTTACAAGGTTAAAGTTTTAAGATGATTTCAGGAGAAAGACGACAACGCACTGTCCGAATGCCCTTTTCCCGTGACAGAGGACCCCACCAGCGCACCCCTTGGGTCCTTCTCAAGGCACAGACTGCGCCGGTGAATGCAGGCKGAAGTGCTGGAACCTAGACTGGGAACCATGACAATTTTAAATGTTCATATACGTGAATTCAAGTCCATTTTGACCTGTGGGTTTTTGAGGTTGATCCTGCCGCTCCATGGAGAACTACCAACCCCCCCACACGGCCCACGTGGGCCATCTGCAGAGGGGACCCATGAAGTACCTGAACCCTGCAGGGATGGACCCGGCACACAGCACTGCGGATAATAATAATAATAATAATAATAATAATAATAATAATAATAATAATAATAATAATAATAATAATAATTAGGCCTAATTAAGGCCAGGCAGGGTCCGGTCACCTGGCTGGATCCTGCCCCTGGTGGGGCAATTTTGCCCCGGGACACCCCTCACTGCACCCTCACCCAGTATGGACCTTCAGAAACCGGGGCACAGCYAGCATCACTCTATAAAAATTAAGTTTTCAGAGCTGCTCATTCTTACAACACGGCTGCCAATGCGTCTTAATGGGATTGCGCAGCTCCCCTCACCCCCCGCTTCCTAAAAGCGAGATAACACCCGGGTCAATATTTTTAATTAAACTCYTTTCTCCGCGGGCGCGCGCCGCAGCCGCGTTCTCCCACGGGCGGCTGCGCAGGGACCCCCGCACACCCCCCACCGCGGTCAAGGGTCCGGTCCACACTTCCAGTTATTGATTTGCCAAATCCGCAGCTGGAGCTGGGGTGTCTCAGGGCCGGCCGCGCAGCGCCGTTATCCTGCTTTTCCTGCCGTTGCGGCAGGCAGGGATGCTGCGCCGCCCGCGCCGGGATCCCGCGGGATCCCACCCGGCTCCAGGGGGATTTACAGGGGGAGGGGGTTCGCGCCCCGCCCGTTGTAACGCGGCGGCCTCCCCCCGTTCGGAGCGTTAGAACGCGGGCGTTTCCCGGCGTTGCAGAACGCGCCGCCGCGGGGGGTGGGGGCGTTTCCCGGCGTTTCCCGGCGTTGCAGAACGCGGCGCCGCCGCCCCCGGGCCGCGCCCGTCCGCGCCCGGCTCCGCAGTGCCGGGGCTGCCCCGTCACCTGCCGCGCACGGAGCCGCAGGTGCGCGGGGCTCGTCACGGGGCTGCGGAGCCTTCCCGCGTGGCAGGGGCGCCCGCCCCGACCTGTTGCGGAGCGCGGGGGCGCGAAGGTGAGGGCGGTAGCGGCCCCGGTGGGGAGGCGGGGCGCGGCGCAGGGGGCCCGGGGCGGCGGCTCCGCGGTCCCGCTGCCCCCCGGGCCGCAGGGAGGGAGCGCGGGCGGCTCCGCGCTGTGTCCGCGGGGAACTCGCTGCGGGCGCCGGCGCGCGGAGTTCCCCGGCCCGCTGGGGCGCCCGTCCTGCCCGCGCCGTCCTGCCCGCGCCCTCGGGCYCCTGTAGCGCCCTGGCGCCTCGTGGGACGCGTCTGCGGCCTTGGCCCCGTGGCCGCGTAGCTGGCGGAGGAGTAGCGCCTGGTGAGCTCTGCAGGCAGCGCCTTGAAACGTGCCCGGCAGCGGGCGGGGAGGCTGCCCTCGCTGCGAGGAGTTGCAGCAGAAACGCTTCTCTAACGCTTGCCCCTTAAAGTTCTGCAAGCCTCGGGTACTGGTGCTGCTCAGCTTCCCGGGTACTGAGCACAAGTAGGCTCTGCRTTTGTTTTATTTGTGTTTTTGTCCCGAAAGCTGATAGGGAAAGGACCAGGCTGTCAATCCACTTTGCAGAGATGCTTCTCTGCAGGAACACCCCATTGCAGGAGTTGGAGCGGTTTGGCTGTGCCTGGGGTCTGCTTATGTGCCCAGGAAGGTTCCAGAAGCACCCAGTTATATGGGCGCTGCCCGGTCCGGAGCGGTGYCCCGGAGCACCCACCTCTCGCTAGCGGCCGCACCGGTGGAATGAGCAATCAGGTTTTGACACTGATGCAGCAAATCTCATTTTAACTCAGGAGGAGATAACACGGGGAGCTCCTGTGCTGGGCGCCTGTGATGCGGAGGAATTGCAAGGAGAGCTCGGCTCTCCTCGTGTGGTCGTGGTACCCAACTGTAGCTGCAGCTCTGCGCAGTCATTCGTGCTTAATGGGGAACCCTGAGGAAAGATTTTTTTGCCCTGCTGCTTCTCCTGAGGTGGCTTTGCAGCATCCAAGTTGCTGCAGCCGTAAAGAAGCTAAAAATAGTGGTATTTGTTGAGCCTTCCTTTTAATAAGCCCTCTGTCCCTTTGTAAAAGAGATGCTCAGATACTTTGTGTGGCAGGATGGAGCCTCCTGCTTTCTAGCAAGCCGGGCAAGTAGCACAAAATGGGCTGAGAAGGGGCAGTCTGCCCGGAGTGACAAGAAGAGTGCTTGGAGAGACCTTCATTTCTAGCATCATCTTCCCTTGTCCCACCTTTGCCTTACCCAGGCAAAATTCTTACCTCTTGAAGGTGTGAGTTATGCGGATATAAAGCCTTTCTTGGTTTTCTGGGGCTTACGAGGACAGAAACGGCTACTCATGCGCATGCGGTTTTAGGCGCTTCTCGAATGTTCCTCCGTTGAAGCCATTGCTTCAAGGGATTAAAATGCCTRGAACGCTTCTCCCRCCTAGTAGCTGCATCTCGCCTGATGTGCTTGAAATAAGTGTGTCATTGGCAAAATCATGGGRGAAAGAGGGGCTCTTGTGGTTGATGCTCACCAGGCCAACAAGTAACATCTCTAATACCTGGGTCTTGCAGGTCCTCGGCATGGTGGACACCACCGCAGCTTCCTGCGTGCGGCGCAACGCGTAAGTATGAGAGGTGGCCCCCCGACACCCTGTGTGTGGGGCTTTCGGGGAGCCGTCCTTTCCTGACTCCTTCCCTGCCCCCTTGCTCTAGATGGGGTGCGTGTGATGCGCTGGTGAGTAGCATATTGCAGATGTTCTTGCTCGAGAGGAATCATGGTGCTATTGGGAAGTCTCTGCTCGTGCGGATGGGTCTATTTTTCATACCAATAATAAGTAACCAGCCAAGAATTTGTCCGTTTTTCCCATCTTTACCTTTGCTGTTGTGAACAAATGAGTTATTTCCCTTAATTTGTGGCAACAGTGTGGCCTTTTTCGCTTCATTGAAATACCTGAAGGTAGGTACCCTAASGACTTCATTAACACTGCTGGGCTCTCAGTGAGTAGGTGAAAACCACCAAACAGAACTGAGGTATGATAATATGTGTGACTTGGCTTCTGTGTGAAAATAGTGTCTTTTTTATTTAATCGGAATACTCTAAGCTGTTTTATCAGTGTGAAACATCTGCCTATTAAATCGCTATTCAGAAGGGGAGAGTTGGCCACCCTGCCACACGGGTTAAGTAATGGTTAAGAGGATTCTGTTAAGTACGTATTAGTGTAAGGAGTAACCGTTCTTAATACGTCTGTGTTTTGGCTTCGGCRTAAGGCTGTGTTTCTCTTCATACTGCGTAGATGTATCGCTGCTATCTGGGAAAGCTAAGTAAATCTTGAGAAAGGTGCTGCAGATGGGGAAAGAAAAATAAGTTCTTGATCCATTTTAGAAATGAGGATTGGGGGCGGGAGACTGGAAATTAGGCCTTTCAGAGAAAACCATGCCCTACCTGATAACTTTCCCTCTATGCGTCAGCTAGATGGTGTCCAATTCTGACTTGCATTAACATCTTGTTGTTGGCTGCTGTTAAGCCTCTGTTTTTGAGAGACATGAGGATTTCAAATTTATCTTTATTTCAACTGAGTGCCTGTAGAAAATCCTAGAAGGAGACAGTGATCCGACTTATATTCTCTTGTTTTCAGAACAATTTAATTATTCTATACTCAACACTGCCTCTGCAGTATATTTCATAATGTATTTGGTATTTCTTAAGATAAGACTGCCTAAAACTGTTCCTACAAATAAGGATCAAGTCATTGCAATGCAAACTCTTGCATGAGAAACTTAATATGTACCCCTGGGAATTAGGTGGTCAAATCCCTGTGTTTATTTCACCTTCCACAGCTTGGGTGTGGGAAATAAGCATAAAGTTCTGAAACAAATTTTCTTCACGTATAGTTGCTGACATGCAGTGTATAATGTGTAATGTGGGGAGAGAAAGCAATAACCTTTCTTCATCTTATTTTGACTGTTCTGTCCACCTTGTTGACCGGCAGGACAAGGTTGATGCAGGCTGCGCTTTTAAAAGGTAGTGGGGGAAGATTCCTGTCTTCAATATCTTTAAGAAAAATAATTAAGCAGTATAGGCTTGTAGGCAGGGAGGGGAAAGAAGGACCTTGCGATGGGTTATTTTTATTTCTTTTGGTACTTTTTTTTTTGCAAAGAATTTGTTCCCTAGTTTGGGAATCAGCAAAAGGAGGGGAGAGGTGGGGAAACCTTTTTGCAGGAAAAGACCAGTACCTTTCTCTTCATTGTTTCCTCCTTGGCTTGTTCTTTGCTTGTGGCCTGCGGAAAGATAATTTGTGCGGCTGGGGGGAAGGTGGAGGAGAGGGTCTTCTTGGGATCTGCCCATGCTGGGGATGGGGCACGTGGCAGTCGGTGCGGTGGAGCGCCGCGGAGGAGCGGGATGGCAATTCCCGTCCGATGGGTGGGGCACAATGCAGTGGGAACCGGGAGCCTTTTGTCTCGGAAAACCCTTGGAATCCGAGCGCTCGCCTGGCAGCCGSTGCCGCATCCCGCCTGACCTTTCGCGAGGCACGAAAACAAAGTTAATGGATGTATGTGGCGCTGCCGCCGCGGCACGCCGGGGCTTGGCGCACTGCTAGGGAGCGCGGCGCGCCCGGCACCGCGCGGTGCAGCTCCGCTTGTGAATCGGTTTCCATCGGAAATTACTACCAAAGTGCCTCGTGGAGGAAGGGCCCTGCGAGTGGTTCCGAAGCTGCTTTGCCTGGGAATTGAGGTTTCTTTTCCTTTTGAGCATGATGAATTAACTTCCTGAGAGTTTCACGTGGCAGCTGGAAAATACACATCTTGCTGTCCCTAAGCTGCGTTTCAAGTCTCCTGTATTACCAAATGGACAGAATTACTAGATAATCACCAAAAACCTACTGCGCTATCTCAGCTGAACATAGGCATTGTGTAAACCGCTACCTTAATAAGATAAAGCATTTTTAAGTACCTCTAGTGGAAAAATACACTTGTGCTTTTCTAAATGCGGAAAATGGTGTGTGATCATTATGGAATTTGTCATATTTCACAAACGGGATAACAGSATCTTGCAGGTATTTTTTTAACGCTCTAGCATGCAAAATCAAGTCTAATGATACCAGATATGTGTAAGTARCTGTTCTGTTTTGCCAAGCTTGAAACATTTTACTGCAAAATGTATAGCTTGTGCAAGACTCTGTCAAGCCTGAATCCATTGGAAATTATGTTGTGCAGGAATCTGTTGCAATGATGAGTAAGGGGGGAAGGAGGGAGAGTACATATGAATGTAAGGTGCCTAAGAAATAATAAAACTAATATTTGTGCTGGCTTGCTAGTCCATTAAATGCTTAATTACTTCTTTTAAAAAGGACTGAGGAATTTAAAAACCGAGTGTTAAATTGCAAATGAGTGCTAGATGACAGTATTGCCACCGAAATGCARAATTCTGAAAGGCTTGTACTTTCTGCGGAGACTAATAGAATTTAATTTGCATGTGTCGAAAAGAAAATGGTGGCTTCTCGTCATTGCTCGGGGAAGGCTGAATAGAAATCTGATGTGGGGAAGTCTTAACACTAAGACACTATTTTGCAAAGAATAATGCATGTGCCGAAGTATTGTCATGACACTAGACAACTTTTAAAATGAGCAGTGAGTATTTGAGGTGCAATTTTCTGCTGTGCTTAATATTGGAATGGTTTAATGGGCGTCCGCATTAATACGTGCTCAGGCTTATATRTTGTATTATAGATAAAGTTAAAATGGTGAATAAGTTAAAGAGGGAAATGTTAAGTGCTATCCAGGAATTTATTTTTTTTTCTTAAGCTTATCTAGATGTTTAATAGTAAGATTAAAAAGTGTAAATGGTAAACAGTACATATTTATCATCTATACAGTATTGATCTAGAAGAAAAGGAAACAAGTAAAAATCAGCATTTTAAACAGAACTTAAAAGTAAATCTCTAAGATTTTTTTGAAACCTGCAATCAGTGTAAATTGGAGGGGAGGAGAAGGAAGAGATTAGGGGAACCATTGTAGGAGCACAGCACATGTTCTYTTCGGCTCTGTATTTAAGGAGCTAAGTACTGTGATGGAGAAGATAACAGTGACCACCTAAACTTACTGGATTTCAAATCAGCTAGTAACACTTGTGAATTATACAGAATATTTCTGAAAAAATCAGTGTGTTGCATCTGTGCTTTGTCTGAGTAGCAGACCTATTTGCAGAGCTGTTTGTCACACTGTCATTTTTATTATAGTAGAGCTTATATGGAAATATTTCTGCAATGCATCTATAGAAAAGATAAATGGCAGTGTTTATAGAAGGTGGCAGATTATACGGCAATGTGCATTAGAGGGAAGGGTGTTGTTACCCCCTCCTAGGCTACTTAAAAAGAGGGATTTGCATTATTTTGTTCAAATATGGTACGTGTTACATTGGGCTAATGTAAAGATTCACACAATAGGGTCCTTAACCTGTTTAAGGAGTCTGGGTCCTGCCCCAAGGTAAATAATGAATTCTGTTTTGTTTGCCTGAACAGCTTCTTCCTGCWGTCTTACTGTGTGGAGAATAGTTGGGAGTCTGTTCTCTTGTAATTGCTTGTCTTGTGTATAAATGAATTAAAATGAGAGTGTTTTTTGAAGAAGTAATCTGGCTTTTCTAACAAAACAAAAGATTGGGGGGGAAGTTTTTCTTGTTTTATTTCAAGTGAGGGGCCTGATCCCACTTGAATATGTCTAGTTAAAAAGCACAAACATCAACTTCAAAATAAAAAATAAATGGGGACCTATTTAAGTGATGTAAAGCAGCAGTGATTCTTAGAGTTGTGTTGTTCAACCTCAGTAGGGAATGTGGCCCATTATAATTTGGCAATATGCTGTTAACTTTCATATAAGTTTGAAATGTAATCCTTTCCTAAGCAGAGGGGGAAAGCAGTGGAGAAGGAAGGCAAGGGGGAGAACCTGTTTTCTCTCCTCATTTGGGGAAGGCTTCTCTCCTGACTTAAACTTGATTTCGTCCTTGCACTGTTTTGGCTATATTAGCATGACCTTGGTGTTTCCGTCGTTGCTAGAGTCAGAATTTACCTGTTTATGGTAAACTGTCATCCTTGGCTGTTTGGCCAGGGAACAGCAGAAAGGGTGTCCTCACCTTGGCCTATGAGCAAGCCACCCGTAAAGGAAACCCCTTCCCTTTACTGCAGGCCCCTGGAAAGAGGCTTAGCATGCCATATTTGGGGCATGTCCTCGTCCCTTAGATTTTTGCTGCTGAGTGATTGCGAAGTCCAAATGAGCTTCCCTCCAGTGTTGTTTTTCTGATGAAGAATTGGGCAAAGGTGCTGGAGGCTGTTTGTCAAGCTCTTGTTGGCTTGCTGCTGGGTTTCATGCCTGCAACTCTGATCCTTAGGGAACAGTGCTGTAGTSCTGGCTGATTCTCCCGCTTTGCAGATGTTTCTCTAATGGGGAAATGGACAGAAATGTTCAGATCTTTCCTCCTCAAAATCCTGTGGATCAGGGCACTATCCTGGAAAAAGCATTGTGGCTGTTGATGCTCAAGCCTGCTGAGGTAATGTGTGCAGCCCCTAGTGCAAGCTAAATACCTCCTTTTGGGGAGGAGAGGGTTTTTTAAGCTTTTTTCTCCATTTCAGATGAAAGCAGTGTCTAGCATCCAGAGAAGTGGCTGAGTGGCACCGTGTGCCTCATAGCCAGCAAAGGGGGCTTAGATGGCACTTCTTGGAGCCAAACAACTGGGGAGCTTCTAGCGCTTGCAGCTCTGCCTTGTGCCCTCTCCYCTGCACCGTGTGCTCTGTGGGGAGGCACTGCATAGGTCTGTGGCTGTGTCCCCTGGACAGCGTCACTTGCTGGATTACGGAGGTTGTCGTCCGTCATCGTTGCAGACGGTAGAAGACAGCCTGGCGCTCCTGACAAAGTGGCGGGAGGATTGGGCATGACTGGGGAACAGCTTGTAGGGCTGGCAGGCGTTTTTAAGTAGGAAGGTGATTTCAAAGGAAGGGAAGAAGGTGGAGAGGGAGGGAGCAGCCATCAGAGACCTACAGCAGCACCTTCACCCTTGCGCAGGGAGTTTGGCTTTGCATAACCAAGTAGTTTAAATAAGTGTGCCTTGAGCACACAACTGGAGGGGAGGGGACTGAGGAGGGGCCCTTGATGCTGCTCTGAAGAGCAGCCTGCTGATGCTTTGCCTTGGTTTCAGCAGGTGCAGTGGCTGGGTGGAGGAGATGTTGCAGTGGGTAAGTACCCGCACAAGCTCAGTGTTAGTATCTCCCAAGTACTGAGCCCTCGTGTATATATTTACTCTGAAAAMTGTGGTATTCTGTGCCCCTCTTTCATTTTCTTTATCTTGTTGCCTCTATTGGTGCAGCATTGGTGCTCTGGAGACCCCCTGGTCTTCCTGCAGATGTGTTTTCAATTACATCAAAATGACTGTAGTGATAAATGCCATTTTCCTAAACCTTTGGAAGAGGTGGTCAGTTTAAAAGATAGGCAAGTGATGTTAGGAGAACAGGCTGGCAGCAGTGAGGAATTTCAGAGGCCGTCTACTGAATGCAGTGAGCCAAGGGGCACCTTGCAGGGTGYGGCGTGTTGCAGACAAGTGTCCAGAAGGTGCTCTAGCTCCCTCCAACGCTTGGCTGGAATGCATGGTGTGCAGAACCGAGCCAGCGGAGCGGGGCTGCAAGTCCCTCCCCCATATAGCACTGTCCTGGTCACCCGAGTACCATAGGTAGTCACTGATCTCCTCTCTTGTGGGATGCATGTGGAGGCCTTTCCTATTCACTGTCGGCTCCTACCTAGCAATGACAAGCGCTGTGTAATCTGCTGGCTGTGCAGTTTTACAGTCGGCATCCTGGTCTTGATTATTTCCTTTCATTGCTCACCTTGTTGTTCTTCTCTCGCTGCCGCCGCGTCTGCTGCAGGTCTCGGTGCTGTCACTTCAGCTGGCGTCCCGTTGCAGTGGTGCTGCTGATAGCAGATGGTGCAAGAGCTCACGCCTTAGATGCCTCCCAGAAGAGGCACAGATGCAAGKKCAGGCTCCTCAGGAGCAGGCACTTMCRAGAGCRCCTCCCWGGCMATGGCAGTGACGGGAGGAAGCTTCAGCAGGTATCTCACATACGCTGAATTTATGGCCCGGTTCAGAATCGTAACCGGAGCACTTGGTAGCTGGAGCAATTGCTGGTCAGTAGTATAATGTGTCCAGATCTATTCTATCATCATAGAATCATACAATGCTTAAGGTTGGAAGGGACCTCTAGAGGTCATCTAGTCCAACCCCCCTGCACACGCAGGGTCCCCTAGAGCATGTGGCACAGGGTGGTGTCCAAGTGGGTTCTGAAGATCTCCAGAGAAGGAGACTCCACCACCTCTCTGGGCAGCCTGTGCCAGGGCTCTGCCACCCTCACTGTTAAGAAGTTCTTTCTCAAGTTCCTGTGGAACTTTTGGTGCCTTAATTTGTGTGCACATGCAAGTGTGTCTGTATATATATGTGCTATTCTTGGGTAGACAAGATGTTGAGCTGTAAATATATTTTTTATATATATTTCACATATGTGTAACTAGAACTTAACGGGGTATTTTCTCTGGTTCCTACATACTAAAGGAGCAGTTATTGTCATCCTATATGACACAGCATCTCTGTAGTCCAGGAACATCACAGCGTACTTCGGAGATTGGTATGTGGCTGTCACATTGTAACTGAAAGTAACAAATAATGATCAAACGTATCAAGTAATGGCTGGAAAGAAAGCTCCTTTTTCTTATTTATCTTTTTTTTTTTAAAAAAAAAAGACTTCCCAGAGCTCATCATGAGTCTGGTCCTTACGCCATTTTACCCTGCTGGGCTAGGGCTTGSAAGGCATGTTAGACAGATGTGCTTTGTCAGGGAAATGGAAAAGACTGACAATAACTCCTGCTTGCAAAAGAAATCCAGACTAAGTCAAGCAATATCTTTAACCCTACCCTGCCTTGAAAATTGGAGGAGTTGGAAGGGTCATTCTTATGGCTTCTGTTAGGTCAGTGTGACTTAAAGCARGAAGAGAGTTCCTATCCCAGGCCATCAGACTGCCTGCAGCTAACCTGCTGGCACGGAGCTCTGGAGACCACGACCAAGTTGTTGCTACCAGCCTGTGGAAAAAATGTTTTTGGGAGTGGTGATGGAAGTCATGTTTGCATTATTTCAGACTTTTGGGAATAGAAAATTGACTGGCAGYAGGAGGGATGTGGTTTGGTTTCTYCAGATATCGGTTCTCACATTGTCTRTKTTGCTTTGTTATCTGCTGATGTTAAAAATAGATCRTCAGGAATGCACCTGGTTTATATAAATCTGCAAAAAGTACAGCATGCTTCTGGGTGTCCTAYAGCTCTTCTAATATCAGTTTCTGGAGGGAGGCAGATAGTCTGGTCTCTGATCTGGAGTGCAATCGCAGTGTTGGGAAGGGGGTYGTATGGGGAGTATGTGACTTCCCAAATCAGTATGGGGAATTAATGCTGTCATGGGTATATCTAGCTCTGCTGCATGAGCCTGGGTGCTTCTGGGGATGCTGCATGAAAAGGAACTCACTACCTTGAAAAAYAGTCCAAACACTGGACTTTCCATCTTGTTTTTCCATTTGTCTCGGGCATTTTTCTTTGCCCTCCATCCTGGGGCATGATCCATGGATCGGCCTGCTCCCAAGCTGGGCTCTGGAGGCTGTGCCCTATTCATCTAGCTTCCTGGTACAGCAGCCTCCTGCATGCACCAGTGGAGCCTCTTGCCCCATCTCCCCTGGTTCCATGTGCTGGTGCAGGGCACCGATGTTCCCACCTTGGAAAAGTCCCTATCCAGAACTCTCAGGCACTGTGGGAAACGCAGCTGCATTTATATCCCCTTTCAGTCCCCTATGAACAAACACACGGGGAATTTAAACAAAAAAAGGCAGAGTGCAAATAAAATGATACTGGGGGGTGAGCATTGCTGGTGTTTTCACCGTTGCCAGTAAAATGGCTGGCTGTGCAAGCGGAGGGAGGGCGATGCGGGAAGAGGGTGTTTTGTGCGCACCAAAGGGTGTGGCTGGAGCATCGCTGCGAGCGAGAGACCGCGGGGAGGAGGGAGGGAGAGAGGGAGGAAGGAAGGAAGGAACGCTCTTTGTTCTGCAGCCAGGTGGGTCTCGGCTCCCGTGCACGACACGCGACACCCGCGYGGCCACCGGCTTCGGGGAGACCCGAGGCGCCGAAGCTGCTGCGATGGCAGCCGGCAAGGAGAGGCGGCCGGGAATCCGCTGGGGTGTTCATCTTTTCCTTTAATACCAAGTCTCCAAGCTCATCCGTATCCAATTCAGCATGCCTGATTTATATCCCTGCGTTGTTTTTAATATAGTATCTTGTGCGCTTAATGCTTCAAGCGGCCCAAATGGTAAGTTTGTGCTGCTTAGCACGAGAATTYGTGCTGGCCTACACGCGACCAGAATTGGACCTGTGTGTGTATTAAAATATATTAAAAGTATACGCGTCTCCGTATATGCGTGCAGTATGAGAAATTGACTCGTAATGACAGTCTGCTAATTGGAAAATAATTTAAAAGCTGTTCATTTAAGAGTGCCTGTGTTTGGCAATTTTATTCACTTTCTTTAGAATTAAGTAGAAATTAAAAATGTACTTGCTGTTTTTTATAGACTGTTATAGGCTATAGAAATATATTGAGCTTAAAGATATCCTTTTTATGCTTTTATTTTCTTCCTCTCGCTTCCTGTAAACCAGTTTAAGAGACTTGGTACTGGGGAGGATTTGTTTGGTTGTTAGTGAGGTTTTTTTGCCATCCGCTCCCCTTTACCTTAAGTGTCAGAACTAGCATGTAATATCTCTGCAGCAGCTGGTAAGAAGTAAAAMTATTTGTGTAAGTGAAAAGTGTGAATTAGTTTATGGGAGGGGGAAAACAAGCTGGACTGAGCATGTGACATGGTGAAAAGAGAATGTCACCTAAATGCACCTTCTTTCTCCAATTTTAAAACTGTTTTAAGCCCAGGAATCTGGACAGTTTTGTGTGTGTTAGTGTAAATAAATGTCTGTTTTCATATCTTCAAAATTCTTTATTTCCTCTCTTCCTGGGAAGAGGCCAACTGCACTCGTGAATTTGCATCTTATGACCCTTCCTTACAACCGCACACCGGCTCGTGCGCTGCTAGAGGCCGGCCCATCGTTTCCTGGTAAAAAGAACCTTTCAGCTCGGTTGCCTCCTGTAGAGAGCTAATTTTCCAGCAGTCAGGCTTGATCTGGATAAATAATTAGGGAGCGTGCGCGCGCGTGAGGGAGATGATCCTGCCGGCACTGTCTGTAACGCCGCTAATGCAGCCCGTGGCCGCGCGTGCGCCCGTGCTGTGCCCGGGGCCRCGGAGGCGAGCGCAGCAAAGCCGGTCGCTTGCGTTTGCCTCSGGAGAGCGCAGGACCGGCGCTTTCCCCTCGTTCGCCCGAAGCTCGCGGACGGCTGCGGCGCGGGAGGGCGATTCTTGACGTGTTCTCGCTGCCCAGCCCCGTGCGTGCAAAAACCTCCTCGAGSAATTAACTCTGTGTATTATCTTGAACACAGTGGGGTTTTGCTTCTGTGTTTGAGACCTTGGGGCGTGTGACGTTTGATTTTAAAATCGGTGCATCTCTTAGTTTTAGATGTGAAAGCTGYCTGGATGCGGTGCACTATTTCAGCATGTGGTAATTTAAAAAAAAAAATCCCAAAAAATTGCTGGTCAAAATTATCCCAAGTTTACACTGACTGCAAGACTGAGCTGCAAAGAGGGGTATGAATTTGTTATTGAGCGACTGAAACACTTCACRTGACTTGTAACTGGACTGCTTAACCCTGGTGTTAAAGCAAACTGTACTCTGGTACCTTCCTCTAGAATGTGTTTAATTGTGGTRTGAGCTGTTCCTCCTACCTAACCCTATAAAAGGGTTAAAAATATATCTTTAGCTCACTTTATTCCCAGTGGTACTTCCATAGCGTTTACACAYGGATCAGATTAAAATAGGTCAATACCTTTTTGTGGAGGGGGCTCCTGATGCTTTGGTGGATGACTGCAGTGCACCTACCTTAAGGATGAATGGACCCTGAGGAAGCCTGTGTGTTAGCAGAAACAGCCTAGGGATACGTTAGGATCGCCTTCCTCTMTTCATCAGCTAAATCAAAGCCTTGACAGAGGATACTTTGTCATCAAGTCAGCCTGAATAATGCTTTGGGAGGTGACGGATAACTTTTGCTGAGGAAATGAAGCCTTGCATTTGCATAGGCGAGAACCTTATGAATGCTGTGGGCTAATTCTGTTCCTTGCTGTMTGTTGTTTGTAATATATACATATATATGTATATACACACACAGTGCTCTAACCAGAATTTCTCAGAACCTCATTAAAAAGCAAATCATATATTCAGGAATTGCCTTATGTCAGGAAGTCTTTGTCTGCCCYTTTGCGTTATTGCAGTTGTTTACTGTCTTGGATTGATTTTTGGCTACCAAATCAGTATGTTGAGGCTGGTGGGGAAGGCAGGGAGGAGGAAGGGCAGTTCTGCAGTTCGAAGGACCAAGGAGCTGTCTGCTGCCTCATCTCCTTTTTGTTGTGTTGTGTTATTTATTTTTCTACTTGGAATTTCCATATTCTAAAGAGGAAGAGGCTCCTCTCYGATATAATGGAGCCATTAACATCTATTAATAATGCAGACAGGGTAAGTAGCTGGAGTTGGCGCTCCCCGGGGGCCTCGTAAAGCAGATGTGCACTATATCTTCCCGGATTTGATAGCTGCCGGGGTCGAGGGGGTCGCTGTGGTTCCCGTTTATTTCCTCTGGCAGCGCTTCTCTAATCTGAGCACCTCTGTCTCCTGGCCGCGGCCGCCCGCCGCGGCGCRCGGGGGGCGTCCGCGCCTTGTGCTGCCTGCGAGAGGGCACCGGCGTCGCCGTCCCCGCCGGCGCCAGCGCGAACGGGCCGCCCGCGCTCGGCGCACAGGCGCCCGCCGTCGACGCGCTCCTTTTGTTGGCCTCTTCTCTCGCGGAGAAGAAGGTAAGCGCTCCCTCCGTCTCGCAGCCGCGGATTTTTGCCTTTATTTATGTATTTATTTACCTTTGAAATGGAAGGGAGAAATGCTTCGGCTCGCGGGAGCCTGTGCCGTGCTGCTTGACGTGAGGTCTGCCCGCCGGTGGGAGATGTAATTGCCATATCCCCTTTTCCGAGATTACGCTTTTCAGGTTTTAATTGAATATATTCATGGTGCCGGCTCTGAATAGCTGCCGCCGCACGCTCTTTCTGTCGCGCTCTGCGTTTAACTTGGGTGTGCTGGGAGGGCTTAAAATATGCTCTGCATTTCACTGTAACTTCATTTTGTTGCGGATGTCCATTCTAAAATGCTGGTAAAATAACAGTCTTAGCAGTCATAACATATAGGAAAAAAAATCTTCATTGCTGATGCTGTATGGGGACGTTACGCTTACGTTGTGCAGGTTTAGCATTGCCTTCAAGCAAACAGGAGATGTGAATGTCTTTCCGTGCATGCACTTGTGTTATGGGGTAACCTAGCTGTATACCATTAAATGCATAGATATGCTTTAAGCCAGCCTGTCACAGGTGTAAAGGAGGGAAAAAAATCCTATTATCGGCTCTCAATCCTGTTCAGTGTCCAAAGCCAGAGGAGTTTTGCAGCTAAAAGTTTAGAAATGTGTAGAGAGCTGATACAGCCCCTTTGAAGGGTACGGACGGAATAGTTACCCCTGCCTTTTATCTCCTATTACAGCGTATGCCTTCGTCTGTGACCGTGAGCGATACTGCACGACATAGGGGAGGCTAATTTCTGTTGTGCTTCCTGCAGTAAAACAGCCGAAACCTGAATTGCATCTGTATTTTCAGAAAYGTAAAGATGCATCGGATAGATGGAAAAAACAGGGACGTTAGCTGTGTGCTGCCCCTCACCCAAAAGCGTTGCGTAAGCCAGTTAATGTAATTTTAGCAGGCAGTCTCGAGGGTGGGGGGGGTGGGCCACTCTCTCCCCAAAATAATTTGCAAATTTGAAATAAAATTTGTCTCTGACTTATTACCTGCTTAAAAGTGCTTGTGATATTGAGGTCTTTTTGTGTACTGAGATGCTCTTCTTGTGAATGTGCACCAGGTGCTTAAAATGGTACCATGRTCACTACTAGACTGTGCTAAATTTTAGGTATGAAGGGCCATATTAATTATTTGACTAGCAGGCATATTTTTAAAGCATGAATAATTATAAATGAGCTTTCTTTCTCTATTTGTCTGAATTTTTTTGGCACTGTTAATAATATGTAGAGTTTAAAAATGCTAATGTAAAGATGTAGGACAAAATATGTAACTTCGGCTTTTATTTTCCCCTTTTTAGAGGCAGATAATTGTCTCTTTTTAGTGTATTGATTATTACTCTTATCTCTTTCTGATAGAATTTCAACATAAAGTCTAATGGATGCTAGGATTCAAGGAAAATGCACTCATTTAAAAAAAAATACATAGATTAAATAAATATGCCTAGTCTTAAAATAAGCAAGACAACTCCTTTTAAATAGACCACTACTTATTTACAAAAAAAATCATGGAAAAAGGTTGCTGTATTTTACTGCTAGTCGTTTTACATGCTGAATAAGGGAGAACATTTGCCCCTTSTTACAGAAGAGGTCAATAACGCTTGTAACTGGCAGATTCAGTAGAACAATAAAATACCTTCTGGTTTTAATTGGGTACTAAAGTAAATGTTTTATGTTACCAATTTGCTAACTTAACCTGTCTGGTAAATTCTTTTTTTTTGTTGTTTTTAATATATCTTGTGTATTCATGTCACTTAGCCCTATTTTTTTCCTTAATCATTGCATGCTGCTACAACTGGTGTTGAGGCGAAGCGCTTCCTTTTCTCCTGGCTCGGTACAATTAATGCTGATGGGATTATTCTGGAGCCAAACATTAATCAGCATAACCTGAGACAGGAGGATTGAGCTGTGCATTTTAGTGTTTACCCATTATTTGTTAATACAAAGCTAACAAGCCCTAGATACTTTGTTTACCTTGTGTCAGTAGCCTATTCTGGTCTCATTTACATTATCGATGGCAAATTTTAKGTAGAAAATGCAGTAGAGATGTGTAATATTTGGAGTTTTAATGCTTAATGCACGAGYATGATTGCAATTCACTGAAAAATCTGCTTTGCCCTTTAAGAGTTTCTCAGTGTAAGGAAGAAAGTCTGTATAGATGTGYTGAGTGGCCTTAGTATAACATAGGGGGAAATGTGTACAAAGATGCAATTAGTAATTAGGCGCAGTAATTTTAGTATGAGTTTTATGTTATTATTATCCTCTAAATGATTGAAACTTTTCTTAAGGTAGAAAAATTACTAAAATCAGCGAATAAATTGTCCACTTAAGGAACTTCCCTGAATGTGGAGTCTGGGGTCCGCATTCTTTAGGAAACAAAGGAAAGATCCTCTTTCCTTTGTTAATGGCATTTATCATCGTTAACTCATTAGTTGCTGAAGACCAAGCTGTTGGTATGATTGCAAATTATCCACTGATTAAAATTTAAATATTTGAAGGAATGTGTATATGCAGGTATTTGGTACATAAAATACATACAAAAATATAAAAGCTGACGGTATTATTGCTCACTAATATTCTTTAGTGAGCATAGGATTTTTATACCTTCATAATGTGAACATTCAGTGCCTCCTAGGTAAAGAACAACAATTATGGGATTCCTCTTTATGTAGTGATCCCTTCTGAACTCCAGGTACGCCCTTGTGTAAAGCGAAATGCTTTGTGAGGCAGCCGTGAGAACAGAGCGGAACAGAGGATGCTCTGAGGCTGCTGTGCAYGACAAGCCGTAATTTGACTTCTCTTGGAATTACATCATTGTAATTTTGTCCACTTGAAAGGGATTTTAATTTTCTGAAACACTAGCCCTTTCTATGAAGATTGCTTGTAAAACAGGGTTGATTATATGTTGATATAGAGCAATTTACATTAAAAGAAATATAAATGTTTTAAATTCTTTCCCTTTTCTTCTTTCTTTTGCTTAATTTTTCAGAAAAGGTTATGTCCAAGATGTGAGGAATTCTTTTCTTTTGGGTACACATACCACTGTTATGTGATGCATAGGTCTTTTCTTTATCCCACTCTAGTGAGTGCCCCTTTAACTGAATTTAAAGGCATGTTTCAGTGAATACTTTATCCTATCTTGTTTAAATAGGATTTGCAAAATGGCAGCTAAGGTGCATCTCTTTTTCTTCTCTGCTCTAGCCAATAAATCGTGTGAATGTGTTCCTTGAACTTTCTGTTAGGGGAGAAAACTTCATCCCTTCTGAGTTCCCTATGATCCCGTGTGACCCTTTACCAGTCTCTCTTCAGGATCCCTACTGCAGCAGTTTATGATGATCTCGAGCGTGCTGGTATGAGGGGGAGGAGCAGAAATCTCGCAGCTCACCCTCCAAACACCCACGCTGATTGCAGTCGATGAAACTCTGTACCACAACAAAGCCGGCTTGTAAATACAGAGTAAGGAATTGTGAGTGTGGTGTTATAATTGCCAAGAGGGGCCCTACACCAGAGAAAATTCTGTTTTCTGGCAATTGTAAAGCTGAGAATGCTGATGGGTAGAAAAAAAAATCCTCAAATTACTATATTGTGTTTTTGTAAATGTATGTTTCTCTCTCCTGATTTCTGACTGACCAGCCTCAAAAGAAGGTCCAGTTCATTTTGAATTGTGACTCTAAATTTGTTCCCTTAAAAGGGTCAGATTTGGAGGCGCAAAGATGCAGCGACCTTGGGGAGAGCTGAGCAGTATTTCGYTGAAGTATTTTGCCACGGTCTTTGTTGTTGTTGTTGCATATTTACGTGGCAAGTAGCTTGAATCCTTGTTGGAGGCTGTAGGAATTGAAAACAAAAGTACATTTAATGCCTTTTGAGTCAATATGTAGCGGTTGGGATTGCTCGCCCCAGCATCTTCCGTCGTGAGAGAGAATTACAGAGATTARAGGCATATAAATTAGTTGCTTATTGAATATGCCTGGAAAAACAGGAGACCTTTTGTGTACAGGAGGGGAGATGGCTGCTGATTAATTATGCTATAAAACCATACGTAGCATATAAACGCCYGTGCAATAAATGCCTTTATTGTACATCCCTGTCCATGTTCTCTGTGAACAATGTGTTCATTTGTCTCCCTGGGGACTACTGCAAATATTCCAAATATTCCTTTTAAAAAAATGCTGAGGTTTTTTATTTTTTCTTTCGGAAACGATGTTTTTCCTCTCCATGGACATGCGGACTTGATGCTTGAGAGGTTTGAGGGCCAAGTCTTAAACTCTGTGGGCAGGTAAGAGGGGATGAGGGGTCCCCTGCTCATAGCATCCAACATGGCTTTGCATGAGGTGGGGTGTATGTGAAAAGGTCTAGAGAGGTAAAATAYGTGAGGTAGCTCTCCACATCTCCCTCCCTTTCGAAGCCTGTGCTGTTGGATCCCATGAAAAGCTGCGAGGGGGTGGGTTGCATGACTCGCTACCAACGTGCATTGTGAGTCTGCATTTAAAAAAGAATATTGAAGAGTGAAGCCTCTTTCCTGACCCTGTAGTTACTTTGCTCTGACCTTTCCTCAGGATGCCCATGACTATCCCAAATCTGTGTTTTCTTGTTTGAATAAGTAACATAACAGCCCTTCCCTCCTGCCCCTTTTATGCCACAGCACTTTATTTCTGTTAGGATCTACATATCTTCTTTGTTTAGACCATGAGCACTGCACATAGAGATTAAACTACCACTCATGACAATTAAGTGTACATGAAACTCTTCATTAGCCTTCCCTTTCAGAAAGGAGAAAATAGATGACACAGGAAGAAACTCTTACCTTGTTTTTGTGTCTGYAGCAGAAGAGTGGGAGGTTTGAAGTACCTCTGACTCCAGAGCATCCCCTTTGGAGGCAAACCTTGTCTCTGGCTCTAGGTGAATGGGGGCTGCAAACACCCCCCAACATGCRTATGGAGCCCTCTTTGCATGGCCCTGATGCCTCTCATGTGAAAGAGGGGACTAGCAGGTCCGCCTTTCTTGCTAAGTCCCCATGACAAGTTGTGCTAAMAGCCTGGCCCAGCTGCTAAGACAGCATGTTGTGACAGCAGCAGAGATTCCTTTCCTTAAAATTCATTTCCTTAAAATGCATTGAAGGTGCCTTGCTCTTAGAGCTGACCTTTGAACTGTTTTAAATTCATGAGAGAATTATAAATATGCAGATTTTCGTATCAAAAGTCAAACCCAAGAGCCTATTAAACACCATGAGTACTCTATAATTGGTTTGATTAAGCTAATGTTAACTCCAAGTGACACTTCAGTGACATCAATTGTGACAACGGAAGTGGCATTTCTAAATTGCCTTATTTTTAGGCAGCATGTTGATCTTTGCTTTTTTCAATAGTCCTGTAGCATGATGCCCATAGCTCAGTGCCTTTCTGACGAGCACTGTGTGTCCCTTCGTTTCTGGGGATGTGGATGGTCAGATTTATTGCTATTTGGTAGCGTGTCTGCTGACGGTATCCAGTTATGGAGTTTCTGTCAAGAGAAATCCATTATTTGTGTCAATCTTGGAGAATTAAAATCTTTCTTGAGCAGCAGTTCTAGATTAGATATTGATGATATTTGCCAAGACAAAGAAGAGAGATGGGGGCGGGGGGGGAGTAATGTTAAAACCTATGAAGCAATGACTTCAGTGGTCCGAACATATTGCAAAGCAGTGTCATCAACTCAACATCTTTCTAACCAACAGAAGACTACAGTGTTTTATATTCTGATTTAGCTTTCAGACAGTGATTTCAAGTACTTGACATCYAGGGATTTGGGTTTCATCACTGTCCAGAAACAGTGACACTGGCTCCAAAGCTAAAACCAGTTGTACATAATGGTGTTTCCAGAGAAGTGCTGTGCAGTGTTTGCTAAACCCTGCTTCAGGTCTTAGAGAAACTGTCAGCCTCAGTAGWGAGGTCCATACTGCTCCTGGAGATGATGCTGGGCAGACCTCACCCCCAGACTGCATTGAGGTAAAGCCTCTGCTTTGGTCTGGGTTCTTGTCAAGGTCTGTGGGCATAGGCTGAAGAAGGTGGCTTCATTTTTGTTTCACTTTATATCACTTTTGTATTGCTTCCTCCAAGGATTTAATGCCAAACTTCTCATTTGTTTGTCATGTAGGAGTAGCAGCATGGATTATGGCTAAGCAGATGGAGAACTGTGATTGTCTCTTCTGTTAGACTAGAAATAACCACATCCATCCTCTTATTGTTCTGTGTTTTAAACCCTTGAAGTCTTCCTTCTAGATTTGAAGGCCCTTGAGATACAGGCTGGTGTTTTCCCAGTCTTCTCCTTGGGCAGTRGAACCCCAGCCTGTTTGGCCAATAAATTTGGCCATTATGCATGTGGTAAGTTGGCGAGAGCACAGACTGGGTAAGAACTTAATTAAATTGGCTTATGTTTCCCCTTTGCTTCAAATCTATCTGCCAGTGACTGGGTTTTTATGTAACATCTTTTAAATAACTTGGAGGAATGCAGCTGTCTGTAAAGAATCTGTATTGCAATTCATCAGGCTTATATAGCCAACTTCTTCTGATGTACCCAAACACATATATGACCATTTAGTGTCATACTCTGATCTTAACAGACTTTCTTACTTGATATTTTTCTTCACACAGTATTTAAATACTATTTTTCACATGGTGAAACAGTCTTTCCAATAGACTGTTGCAATTAAACCTGTGGTAACTCTGYCTCTCCTAAATACATGACTCTTGTCTGTTATTCTGCCCAGACAATACAAGGACAAGTCAAATTCTGTAAAAGAGATTTGGCACTTYGGTGCTACTTAAGTTCATTCTGATAAGTAGCAGCACTGAGGCTCATTATTCAAGAGTAACAGTCATATTTAGTCYACCTTTGTGTGATGTGGAGTGCATTCATTATTGTTTTGGGGTCTTCCAGAAGAGCATTTACTATGACAGCTTTGTAAGTTAAAAACTGTTTAATGTTCAGGAGGAATAGAATAAGTTGACTATTCTGCACATCTTGCTTATTTGAAAACTAATCTCTTGCCTAATCGGTGAGTTATTTCATATTTTAAGCTAAGGCCATTCTCTCTGGTTTCCACTGCAGCTGCAGTGCTGTATTGTATAGCAGAGATAGGAGAGGATTACCTGTGTTTTGGTGACTCCAACTTCTCTTTCAGTTTGGTTAAAAGTATGTTGCCATAAAGCTCGAGTTGTCACTACGGCTGAGGCATTGATGTTATCTGTTAACTCCTAGAAATGCATTTCTATCTTGAAACCAAAGAAATATAATTTAATGTGTGAAGAACCCCAAATAGGATGTTTCTGGCATAATTTAACATTCTAGTGAGGCAGCAGCCTTTAGTCTGTGTGCTGTAGGTAGACCTGGTGTGTCCAGAGCACATTAAAGTAAGATTTATTAATCTGTCTGAAGGCAAGTAAACTTAAAAAGGGATTTCCACTGAACTTTGCTTCTGCGTCCTAGCAGAAAAGYGCTAGATAACTCCAACACTCATGTGTGGGAGTCTAGAGCACCTTAAGGTCACCACTCAACCCTGCAGATTCCCATTCTCAGGATGGGTCTGCCTTTTTGGTAAGGAAATGACTCGATTGGCAGAATGGTCAACAGATGTACGTCCTGTATTTTACATCTGTATTATCCAGTCTGAAAATCACCACCAAGGTTTATGCATGGTTGTTAGTTGTGTTTAGGTTTTGTTCCTTTATATATGTGTAAAATGAGAAGAGATAGATCTCCTTAAAATGTTATGAATGAAATCAGAGGGAGAAGTGCATGGATTTCTCATCACGTGAAACAGGACATTCACTAGGTTTCTGAATGAAACGTTTTATTGGCTGTTTCCACTGGCTTGGACTCCCAAAATGTTTTCTTCGCCAACTGTAGCTCTGTAAAACCTTAGGACTGTGCTGATGATCTCCTTACTGTGTCTGGGAACTTTTCCTGGTTTTACTTGGATCTGAGAAAATCCTGTAGGAAATAACAATAGGATTGTGTTCTCTGGTCATGCCCTAATATTTCACTTTCAGAATAATGCCAACTCTGAATTACAAACTCAACAGCATTAAAAAATAGTAGGGGCTGATATTTGTGCGTGAATTAAAATGTGTGATGCGTTTGTGGAGGCTTGCGATTGTAATTAAGGTTTTATATGAAATTGTAGGAGGAGATTAATGTTTCCTTATCAGCAGGAAGCAGAAATGAGTTTGTCGTGGTAGTGCGTGGTCCATCCCCATCCCTGGAAGTGTACCGAGCAGGCATTCGCRTGGTCTCGAAGCCTCACTAACTGCTTCCAGGCACAGAAAAGACCGCACTTAGTAGCACAGGAGCTGAGGAAGTGTTTCTGGGGCTTGTGGCTGATGTTCCTGACCTGTCATTTTTTCTTTATGGGTCTCCTGTGATTCCTAAGTTGTGCATCCTCACATTCCTTATGGAAATGCCCATTTCAGCCCCATCACTGGATGGTTTTTCAAAATAACTCACTGCTACACCTGTTTCCCTTCTCATATGCCTGTACGTTTTTTATCTTTACTGCCTTCTCCCAGCTTTTCCTTATGCAGCTAAGTAGCACAGGGAAGTTGGTTTTGAGATCTTCYGGAAAGAGGCAGCATTGATGCTTTTAGCATCTGTCCTCTGAGTCAAGATGATATTTTTAACTCCATCTGCAAGTCTCTTTTTAATGCTTCTAAAGTAAAACACAATAGCTGGGGCAGGCCCGGGTTCTCCATATACACTCTAGTCTATTCTCTCTCTCCACAGACAGGAAGCCCCAATTTCCCTATCTTGTTTACATAATTCTGGGATTCTTTAAATCCACCCACATACATATCTAAATGGTTCACTGAGCTGTACATGATGTGACTACTGAATGCTTCGGGAAGAATGCATGGGTATCATGTGAAGATAATCACCCAAATAAATACATTTCCTAGCAAGAGGCTCATCTATGGATTGTGTRTGTGTAGGTCGCCGTTAAGTGTTGGAGTTACTTTTATATTTTGTTCCTCTGCTTGCTAAGCGTCAAATCTCTTCTTTTTGACTTATGTTTTAAAAAGATTTTCTTTTGTTAGCTGTATTAGAGATATTAATTATACTCATGGAAAGCCACGGTAAGGTGCATATGTACAAAAAAATCACTGTATTCTGCATCTAGGGGAAAATTGCAGATCGCATTCTTTAGTGATTGGAGTGGTTGGTTGCTGCTCAGTGGGAGAAGAAAGTAGGACTGTATTTTGTACTTTTCCTCCAAAAAGAAGAATGTATTATTTTGTACTTTTCCTCCAAAAAGAAGAATGTATTATTTTGTACTTTTCCTCCAAAAAGAAGAATGTAGAAATTAAGTGTCAACTTTTTCATGTATGGCTTATCTTGGGTCTACAACCTTCCAGAAAGGCTGTACTGTTCTTAAAGACCATTAAAAACAAAGAAGTATAGTTTTTCAAAACTATGGTATAATTAAAGTCAGCTCAAGAGACTTTCTGCTTTTCAGCGAGAGAATTGTATTTTAGGTGTTTGCTGGTGAGGGGTTGAACATCCTCTTCCTGTTTCTATGTATAAAAGTATGGCCTCTCTTTGATGTGCCATACCCCATGATAGATTCATCCTGTTGGTTTCCATTTCTTTGAGACTTCATATGGCCCCTCTTCCTGCTAAGCAGTTCCATTGTTTCCTGCAAATAGGATGAACCATGCCATGAACAGTGKTGATGTACTTTGTGTGCCTGAAGCTACACAGCAATTTCTGCAGTTAATGAGAGGGAGAAGTTAACTGTTAGGCTCCTCATGGCCATATGAGGACTCCAATCTGATGTCATTAGACCTAAATGACCACACTGTCTGACTCTGTCTGGTGATAGATCTCACTTAAAATAGGTTATTTTTCAATGTTGGCCACGAAGGGTCAATGAGATAATGAGCACTGAATCTGCTATTCGTCAACTGGACTGAAACTTGATGGTGTCTCCACTGTCAGTATAAAGAGTGGGCTCAGAAGTGGTCAGAGAGAGCCAAGAAATGTAGAAGATTTCTATCCGCAGAGCTAACTTCTGCCAAAACCTGCCTGCAGAGCAACGTCCTTGCGTTTTGGAGGAGAGAGCTTGACATCATGAGGTATCAGAGCCTCTTGAGAGGGYAGAGATGAAGCACCTTAAGGAGTAGTCCCTGTCCTTGGGGGTGTCTGCAAGTCATGGTGCAACTTGGGACACTCTTTTTTTTCTTTACATTTTTCACTGAGTTTGTGTGGATCTTGTATTAATGCCCACGTGGGAGTCAGGCCTTGGATTGAAAAGGAGACAGATTTTTGTTTAACRGATAATGTAGATAGAACTATCGGGTTTTCCTGGGGCGTCTTTCTTGGGCAGTTAAATAGGAGATCAGAGTATCTCAGAGTTGTAAATTCTTTTTCTTTTCCTTTCTTTCTTCACATAAGACTGCCACACTGAGCATATATAAAGCCTGTCTTGACATCTGCCTTTAACCCTATTTGGTCATGAGAGTTGTGAGTTAAATCTGCACATTCCACTTCTTAAGTGTTAAATAAAAGCGAGTGTTAGTTACAATGCATGATGACAGATTGTTAGATTTCAATCTGAAAACACTTACTTTGATCTATATTGGAGAGGAAAAAAAGGCTAATTGGCTGAGCAAATATTGACTGGATGTGAGATAAGGTATTAAGACTATTTTTATTTGTACATGCTAAGAAAAAGCACAGTGGGGAATGAACTTGAAATTTCTGTGAATCTTGGAATAATTTCCAGAGGGTATTGTCTCAATTAGAAAGTCTTTAGTTTGTGACCTACATGATCTTGTCTTCATTTTTGGAGCAATATGACCCATGTTTGTGAYCACCATGCAGGAGCTCATAGGTCATAAACATGCTTTCATAATTTATGTGCTGTTAAAAAAATGCACTGCTTAGTATAGATTCACTTGGAAATGTGAACAGCAATTTTAAAATTTGGAAAACAACTTTAAAATTATTAATCAGAATGCTGCACACAACAGCCTGCTGACAAAACTGGTCTGTGTCCAGCATATTAGTAAAGTGAGGAATAAGACTCTGAGATCATCTTTATACTGCAGAGCCAGCACATATCCATCACATCACTAAATGTCATTTCCAATCCATTGTAGAATAAACTCCTGAGTTAACGATTTGCACTATTGGCTTCCAGGAAAAGTAAGAAAGCATTTAAAACTGTCCATAATTTGAAAAAAAGTCATAATTTGAGCTAAATATAAAGATATTGATGGAGCATCCCTGTTAGAGTCCATGAATGAGCAGAGTGCACCCAAGAGAGGCTCTGGCACAGGGCAGATTATTGTGTGGTCTGGAGAGTGAATTGATAAGCTTTTCTCGTAACCAAATAGCCACAATTGCCCTCATAGAGGAACCCAGATGGCACCGGGACAAAATCAGTTTGTAAATAGTGTTATGCATCAGAAAGCTGCCTCTGATGGTGGCCTGTATAAACTTCCAGATTACCTCTTCTCCAGAGCCTTCGAACACTGTCTTATCTATTCCAAAAAGATCTTTCTTTAATGTTTTGGCCCATTCACATGTGTAAAAGGAAAGCTGTTGCAGGGTGTTTTGTGACACCTGAACGGGCTGAGGTGCTTCTTTACCACCTGGACCAYAGAGCTGGACAAACAGTTGACCTTTTTCCATCTCCGGCTGCATCTGTCCCGGTGCTACTATGTCAAAGTTTTGATTTCCTCTTGGAAATGCTGCCAATGTTAGAAGAAGAGCGCCTGATGGAGAGCAGTGGGAGGATTTCAGCACCTTCCTGTGCTGYGGGAGCAGCGCGCGGGCTGCTCCTAGTCTGTCACACTGGCGAGGCAGAAGGGACGAGGGTTTGTGCTTCTTGACAGGGGCAGCTTCTGACTTCTCAGCCAAGGTTGGCAAGAGAAAATGAAATCTTGAGGTGGATTATTTCATATCCTGCTGTTTTCATATTGATATACATACTCCCCATTTTAATTTCTATCTGTAGAARCAAAATAGAAAGTCTCCTTATGCATTTTGCTATATATGCTAGTTCCTTCAGTGAGTGTGTAGGGTCACAAAATTCCTGGTAAATCTTGCTATCAGTGAGCATTTGAAGGAAAATTTAAAATACTTCCCCTTAATGAACTTTTGGGACACCTACRAGAGACACAATAATTCACACATGTGGAAAAGATCTCATTCAAATTACTGACATGGGACAGAATACATTACTGAGGGATTCATATCTGATACCACAGCAGCTTCCATTTGACACCTGTAAAGGGAAGACCTTTGAAATTAAGCAAGCATATACAACGAGCTGTGTTGGTGAGTTATGGTATCGGTATAGATGCTGACGTTGGATAGCTTTTATTTGAGTGTGCAGCTTAGCCCTTGCTAAGGCAATGGACTTCTGTAAGCCAGAGGTATGGAGGGAAAAAAAAATAGTGATTAATGTATCTGGATAGGCAAAGGGTTTACAGGCCTATGCCACGTGAGCTGGGCCCATGCAAATGCTAGTTCACACAAAAAGGTAGATAAGTGCATTTACAACAAATGCACAACAGTGTGAATGGTTGGTAAGAATATACTTGCAACCTGTCTCTTTGGTAATGTATTTTAAGCTCTAGAATATTTTAAACTATGCTAATTTTGGTTTGAAATAATCTTATAATATCTTGCATTACAACAGACAATGTGTRGGAAATGTGTGTTCTACTTTAGTTTCCTGTCACTGAGTTGGGGTTCAGTTTCCTACCTTACAGTTGTCACCAGTGTAGTCTAGGTCAGAGCAGGGTGCACAGCCCCACCATGATGTTGTATATATGATGTCATTTACTGCTGGAAAATAAATGCCTTATGGAGGAGGAGGAAGGGGAAGGGTTTGCAGGCTCTAGCCCATAACTGGGAGTCTTTACTTTCRTTAAAAATGTCTTAACAGAAGCTTCATTGATCATCTCTCAATATAAGTGTATACAKTCTCATTGTCAACTGYTAAGAGGGATATTTCTAAGAGCAARGGAAAGGACTTGGAGTATGTGTGTCTAATAACAACTTTCAACTTTTTAAGGAAATTGTCTGTAAATCCCATTAGTTATCACTTTTCATTTTTCATTTAATTTCAAGTGTTGCAATACTTATATCTCATTAAGAATTGCATTTAGCTCCTATCAGGAGGTCTACCTGTGGTGCACTGTTTGATTAAGCCTGGGAMATCCACACCTAAAGCCTGGATCCATGTGTTCCCCAACTCCGATGAGAGCAGTAGCAGTCTTGAACTGGACACATGGGAAATCCATCCAGCCCTAATCTCTTATTGAAGGAGGTAAGAGGCTTCTGCTCTGTGTGCTCAGCCCTGCTGCCTCAGGTAGGGCTGAACCTCTTTGCCAGACCAAGTTGAGGAGTTTCCTGACGATATTTTGGTCTGCTYTCCCCTCTCACACAGCCTTTCCCTCGATGGTGTGATGTGAGATGGTGGCCCCAGGTTGTTCCTCTCTGCAGGCAGAAAATGGTTGTCAAAACAAGCACTCACTTGGAGATGCTGGGGGTGAAAATCAGAGCAATCAGCAGCCCCTTTTGCAGATTATATCAAACTGTAAACTCAGGTTTGCTGTGAAAGAAATATAATGGCCTGCCATCCTCTTGAGCGCTATGCTTTGTGCTGTTGTCTTTACTGCTTGTCCTCAGTTTAATGCCTCCCCTGGAGCGAAAGCTGAGCCTTAGTCTTGGAGCCCGTCTCGCTCTCGCACGTCTGAGGGTTGGGATGGCAGCGTCTGCATCCTGCTGCAGAAGTGGCACCGAGCTGAGGCATGGTAGGGCTGCTGGGGAGGCTGCCCTGGGCATGAGGAGGCCTGTTCCATCCAGCAGCACTCCATGTGCATTCCCGAGAGCTGATGTGTGCTGGCAGGGCACAAAAGTAACCCCAACTATGCCCCTTTTGGTGATCTCCTCATCTTCTTGCAGGTCTCCATCCTGAGATGTTTGTGCCTCATTGCCTCTGCCTTGCTCAAGCAGAGCAAGTGGTGGCACACACAGGCTCCTCTTCCCTGCAACTTCTTCAGCATTCCTTTGTGCTGTGCGGTATCCAATGTCAGAATCCATGGAAACCGCTGCCAGCGGTTGCTTGCAAAAGAATTCATTAATTAAAATATTTTAGAATTATAATAAAGTTCCTATCTTAAATGCAACTAGGGATACTGCTAGCTGTGTCCTACTCTGCCCTTGCTTTCTGAAACTTAAGCACAATTAATGCTGAAGGGCCCCTTTTACACCCATTTCTCTTTTCTGTTCTCTTAGTCACAGAGTCAGAAGGGATATATTAGCAAAATTTCTGTAGCTACACATGAGATCTGGAGCACTCATGAACTCCTTTATCTGCCACCCAGTTTAGCCATAGGAGGAGCAGGATGGGGTTGTCCCCCTCCATGCAGCTAAGGCTCTGTGCAGATGGTTGCGCAGTGGAGCCCCACCAAAGAGGGAGTGGGTGGTGAATGTTGAACACGAACCACTCTGCCTTTTTTTTTTTTCCCCCCTTCTTGCTTCCTAATTAGATCCTATCGTGTGTGGAGTCTGGATAAATAAGGCCTTTGAGGTCTCTATCCTGCTCTGCTGGGATGGGGGTAGCTCTTAATCACACATGGACTGTGCAGTCAATGTAAAATGACTGGGATTGGAGATCAGACTACTTCTAGGACTTCTAATGACTGATGGGGTATTGAAAGCTGGAAATCTTGCTCCCAATTTGTCTGTGACTGAGCTCAGGAATTCCTGTTATGGGTGCTCAGGGTGCGGAGGTCTTTCAGGAAGTCATAGAAATCACCTTTGTCTCTATATTCGAGGGCTGGCTCTGCTGTGTGCGAAGCCAAACATCACTCATGGCCTTTGCATGCAGGAATCTTATGGTGTGAGAGGGTGGTGGACCTGAGAAACTAGCTGAAACAGGGTTTTAGCTAAAACTGCTAAAAACGGGGTTGAGTGTTACTTCAGCATTGAGACTGATCTTTAAGGAAAGATGCTGGGTTTTTTTCTTTGCTGGACAATATAAAGCAGGAAGAAAGTCAAAGCTGATATAGGAACGATGTTTAGGTTGTGCTTCTGCAGGAGCTTGTTCGAACTGGATCCATGAAACACGAGTCCTGGTAGCTCTTCTGAGACTCTATGTGAATTCTTAGTACAAGGATATCTGAATTTCTTGTGGTCAAACAAGTGGTAAGATAAGCTCCTGCTTACTGCTSCTTCCACACTCCCATAGAAAACATTTCTGTCAAATTTCCCCTGCTTTCAGTGAGCAGTGAACTTACAGTGAGTAGTTCTTGCCAGCATGAAGCAGCCCTAGTGTCTGATAATCAAAAGATGAAAGATGAAATGTGTGACATGCAGAAGAGGGGACAGAGTATATTGGTATTTTTCTATTTAGGGAAAAGCACAAACAATGAGGATGTTGAAAATGACCTTATTCTTCTTAGTTCACTATGTAATTTCCTTCGTGACAGTGTAGAATATAGGCTGCATTTAAACTTTTCCAAGGAGAGTGTTAACTTACATCACATCAAAAGATATTGTTGCTATTTCTAACTATTGTCACAAATTGTCYTTTCTTCATAGCAGAAATAATAATAGATTCTATCCAGTTACTATCTTAATTTCATTGGTTTGAATTTTGAGCAATGCAAAAAAGATGTTCTATAAAATTCTATAACAGCTTGAACTCTCCTTACTGGATTATGTGAGTAGGCTACCAAGTTAATACATTTAAACTTTGTAATATTTAAAARTAAAATATGTGATGGTGGTGTTTTTTTAAAAAAAAAATATTAGGTACAGCCCACCAATAAAATTGGGAATATTCAACTCTTTCTACTGTATGCCACGTTCATATTAGTATACATGTAAATGAAAATGCAGATTTCTGCATTTGTCTCTGTTATTTCTGTTCATTGGTGTCATCAAATGATTAACTCTATGGTTAGAATGAATATGTTAAAACAAAGTGCATCCTAGTAACATAATTACAATTAAAAAGTATTTCCCCTCTGTGTGCTGGGGACATCATACCAGTGTATTTGTAATTCATTTCCTCCAGGAGGAACAAAATGAACTGTACGGGGAAGGAGAAAGAACAGAAGTTGTACTAGGCTGCCTTGTTTAGTAAAGTGATTGATACAGAGTAGCTCTCTGTGAGCAGTGTAACTTATTCTATTGCGGAACAGCGTGCTCGGAAAACCGCTGCTCTCGCTCTGTCTCTTGGCAAGGTTGTTTCCACATCTAACACCTACCGGTGCCACTGACAAGAACACTCATGGCAGATGAAAGTTTCATTAAAAGGAAGGAAAGTGTTTCAAGCTGACTCACTTCAATAAGTGAACAAAGCCCCAGATCCTTTGATAATTGCATGCAAGAAGAGGTTGTTCCTGTACCTTGCTAGCCATGCAAAGTAGGTGTATGGGGATTTTTTCACAGCTTTTCCCCCTCTTTTAGCTTGCCTGGTTAAGAATGGAGGAAGGCAGCAGAGCACTGCAGTGATGCCTCACCCCGCTTCAGTTGCTATCCACGTTTTATTAAAGGCTCAGGCCAGAGAAGAGACCCTCAGTGCTGTGCCCCAGGGAGAGCTTTACTTTCTGTATTTGTCATGGGAGTTGGATGCAAGTGAGAAGCAAAAATTACCCTTTCAGTCACCTGCCGAGGTTGTTCCTTGGGAAAAATCATCACTAAGCACTCTGCAAAGCTTCTGTCTCKGCTCACATCACCTGGGTCTCTCTCATCTTCCAGTTCCTGGGGGGTTCTAAGAGGAGGAAATCCATTTGCTGTGGGAATTTACTGGATTGTTTTCATACTTACTCCAAGCCAGCAGGCTTGGACTGAAGTTAGAGACTAGATTTCTCATTTATTTTCCAGTTAAATTCTCATCAAGGTTCCAGTTAAGGACTGATTGTGAAAGATGAAATTAAGCCTTCTGACCATATATCAGTGAGGACTATATAGTTGTTTAAGTGCCAGGAACAGGCCGTGTATAGGAAATTGTGCATTACTTGGAAATTGTGCCCTCCTGCACCTCTGCCTTTGGGCGTTTGCACAAGTGAACTCATTTGCTCATTATTGGTGTGGTACCAATTACACCTGAAGTTGAGAGTGGCCTGTTAGGATAGTGATGTGCTGTCCTGCAGGACTGCACTCTGGTGCTAGTGCTGCTTACCCGCCAGCCGACTTGTTCTATCTTGATGATTTGTTGCCTGTTGCAGGAGCAAAGTGGTTTGTGTGTCACGTTGCCATCCGCCCAGCCTGTCTCCAGGCAGTGCTTACTGAAAGGGGAAGCGTCACAAGGAGATGGAGAAACTCGTCTGAATAAGCAGGATGCAGCTCCATGGAGCAACGAGAAGGATGGCATTTAGGCAGGGATAATTAACTGCCCGGCTGGTGGGCAGCTCCTAAGCGCCTCTTGTAATTTGAAAGTTAGAAAATGTCATAAACTAGATGCGAGTCAACCATGACAAACTGTCGCATAAAGAAAACTTGTTGTATGTGAAGTGTCACACGTAAGATTAATGAATTAATATTTTTGTGTTACTTRGTAGTGATAAGGACTTAGATGGAGTATTTGTGTGTCTGATTTGGGGCACGGCATTTCAAGCAAGGTGTAAGAGAGGGCAGTGGTTGGTAGCAGGAACAGTCAGGAACTTAGAAAATATGGTGTAGGATGAGAATTTGAGAGAGTCCAAGCTTTAATCAAGTCTTTTCTCTAGGTAATGTGACCCTGAAATGTGTAAAAATTTGAAAAGAAGGGAATAATGTATTCTGTGTGTCTGCTGTGGTTAGAGGGAAGAGCAGTAAGTTTCAGCAAGGAAAATGTGGGTAAGAGTTAAATATATGTAGAGAGATATATACATATATAACAACAGCAAGTGCTGTAAGGTTTGGTTACAGGATCCTGGCATCCACAGCACGGGTTGTTTAAGGAGGCTTGGATGAGCACAGGTGAAGGTGGTGGGTGGCAGTTCTGGGGGCAGGATGCTCCCTAGGGTCTCCTAGCCACATTTCCCCTCTTTATTTTCTTGGTGATTAATAAGGAAAACTGTAAGAAAAGTTGGAAAATGTCTGTATCTGTGGCAATTAATAATCTGTTGCTGTGCAGGGCCCAAGAGGGGTGATGCAGGAAGTTAGTGCTCTTCACCCATTCACCATATTGTGGTAACTGCAGACACTGAATTAGCCCGTAGCTCTGTACTCTGGTAGATACTTGTTTCTGTGCATGTTCAAAATTCCTTAATTTTTTCCAGAACTTCTGGTTACAGCGTTTGTACCTATAGCAATGTACCATCATATGCTGGGTCAGAATAACAACAGCCCGTCTTCCAGCCTCAGGTCTGCATTGTCCTGCTGGGGTATTTTTGTCATGTGTCAGGTCACTAACATTATTTCAGCAGGGTTTTATAATTGCATTTAATATGTCACTATGCATGCCTCATCTGATTTCTGTGGTGGTAATGAGATAATTTATCTTTGCTGGTTTCATAGTCAGTTGTGTGTTGATAATGCATTTGATTTTACTGAGTTCCAAAATCCTCGTCCCTTTTAGAAAAGGGTCAGAGCTAAGATAATTCCATATTTTAAAATACCAATTCCAGACCCTTAGTTTTCTCCAAATGTTAGTTTGTCTTTTTCAGACCAGGTAATTCCATCCTGATCTATTGTCTTTACTATCACCTAAGAAATCTTATTTGGAGAATCACAAATCTTCCATTATTTAATTGACAGAGGAAGTAAAATCAGAAGYGTCATGCCAATAAACTGAGCTTGTTTTGGCAGGGCGAGGGGAACGCAGACGAGAGCCAGATTTCCACTATGAGAGCTATCAGGCTGCAAGCCGTCCTTGCACATGCAGTAAAGGCACAGCAATAAAAGCAGAACTAACAAATTAGCGGGTAGGGGGAATATCTTCCATGATTTTTTCTTTTTTTAATTTGACAGGAATCTCTGGAGCTGCATTTTTTCATTTCAGCCTGAACAAGGGATGTCGCTTGTAGGAATAATTTTAGTTTTCACCCACTTTTTCAAGAACTGTATTTTACTCCTATACAACAATTTACTCGTGAAGTTAATTGCTCTTTTATTTTACAGTGACCTTGAGTGTATTTCATATCTGAAGAAAAACGCAATTTGGGTTTTCTAATTTAGAAGCACAAAAGAGGCTGAAAACGGCAGTGTTAGTACCTGATTCACATGTTGGGGGAAAAAAAAAAAGGGCTTATGTTAAATTATAGTCTTCTGAAGCTGGGACCAAAGATAACATTATTAGAMTTTTGCAATAAGTATGATTAATGGGACAACAGGGGTATCATTTGGGCCCCTTCTTGTGTATATATGTTATTTATTTTCATGGTTAGGGTTTCTTCATTCAAGTCAAATGTGTGCATGCATTTTTTTTTTTTACCTCCCTCTTTCTCCTGTATTTGAAGGCTTAAAATGTATTGTCCAAAATATTTGTTTTCTAATAGTATCTAGGTCCACTGTGACAGGATTTTTGGAAAAAGAGGAACCTCGCCTTCTGTGTTCCCATTTTCTCTGATTAAGGTCTTTAAGGTTGAGGTGAGTGTAGGTTATTCTTCATAATGGATAAAAACGTACCAGAGATAGGAAAAGAAAAATAGTCAGAGCTGTCACTTTTTTTTTAATATGAAAATGTAGGATGAGATGAATGTTCTAGCTGGTGCTGACTTCCCTTATTGCTGCTGCCATCCAGGATTTCTTGTGAAAACCTTGTCCAAACACATCATTTAAATACAGAATGGTTGTTTTACCCACGCTTCAACCCTGCAAGGTTGTTCCAACCATAGATGGTTGCATGGCAGTGCTGAAGCCGTCGTCTTTCGACCTCTCCTTGGTGTGAGGGGGATGAAAGGACAGGACACATCCAGCTTGGTGCTCACTCATGTTCAGCAATGACTTATCAAGCCTGTAAATAAGTTTGGAGTCCGGCAGTGACTCTTTCCCCTATCTKTCCTCTCCAGATACAGGCACAGTTAGATCTGGAACTCTCTTTTTAAGACYGAGTTGAAGGAAGAATAGCCTCTCACGCTATTCACACTGCATTTGTTAACCTTTCGGAAGCCCCACCGTGGCAGATACTGGTTGCAGAGCAAACGCAGTGTCTGATGAGCTGGCGCAAGTGCTGGTCTTCTCATAGATCCAACAGAATCAGGCGTTATTCTGATATCCACCTTCGGGGGGGAAAAAAACCCCTTTCAGACCCCTAAATCATGTTTGCCAGCAAAGATCAGAGAAGTGTACCAGCCTGAGATGTTCCTTTCAGCTTTCTCACCTCTTGAAATACTGCCGTGCACTTCATTCCTGCTTCCTTGCCTGTACTGTGCTGTGTTGGACAGAGCTATAGCTTCATTACATGTGTGTGTATATACATATACACATACACATATGTGTAGACACTTATGTGTTTATATGTATATGTGTATAATGTACCTGCATCATACTTTTGTTCTGAAATTCCATGCATGTGTAAAACCTCAGTTGGGTTCTATACTTTGGCAAGTCAAAATAAAAGAATGAGTTTCTCACATACCAGTAAGCCCTGAAATGCTCGCAGTTTTTGTCTGTACTTATGTCTATGAYTGAGGAGTTAATCACTGTATCAGAAAATAGATTTATAATAGTAAAAAGGGAAACTTTGCCCTTCTGAAATATGAAATATTAACTGTGTTTCCTTGCAGGTCTGGGAAGCTCTTGCATGTTAGCAAGTTTAATATTTCACAGCATATRAGAATATTTAACAAATGGGGAAAAACATTTAAGGTACTCTTCCTGTGAGTGAAAAAAAGACCTTTTGTGCCCTATATGCAGTTGATAATTGAGTATGGCCCAAATTCTAGCATGAATATGAGCTGACACTGACCTTCTCCCCTGTTTCCAGCACCTCTCTTGCTTGTCGCGACCGCTGCGTTTGGGAGTCAGGGCTTCACGGGYAGCAGCAAAAGTTTTGGTCTCGATGCTGTTGAACGACGTTTAATGGTTTATACATGTCTGTAAATCTCACTGGGGTTTTACTAAAATCCTTTTACATCAAAATTCACACAGGTGCCTGGTGCCATTTCACTGAGCAGTCAGCAAAATCCTGTTGACCAGCTTTTGCTGAGGTGGCACCACAGCTCCAAAATCAGYTCACACTCCCTTTTCCCTCCCTCCCTGTGCACGAATAAAGCAGGAAGCACTGCTTCCCTAACCTGCCATCCCATCTCTGTCATCCAAAGATGCATAAAATATGTGATACAGGCACGGGTGCTCTCTATGTATGTGTACTGAAAGGTCCTTTCCCCGCTGCGTCCCAACTGCCTTCCCTTCACTGAAAATCTAGTGGCTCTTCTGGAGTTAGGTTTGTARGAACAATTGCCCCACCAGCGCAGTGGTAATACTATGTCAAGCTGGCCGGGAGCCCGTCCCAAGAAGCGCAGTGGGTTGTGATCTGTCACACAGCAAGTGGCATCTTGTCATGGGCTTCTGCTTTTTAAGAGAATAATTTAACAGTGAGCCCTGTCTTTCTGACCCCTGGGTGGAAATACATCCCCCTCTGTGGGTCAAGGCAGCTCTGGAAATTTCTGCAGCCTGAGCCTCTTAAATGCATTCCGGAATGCATATGGGTACAGTGCAGAGGTGCTAGCTAAGCGCTGAAAGCAGCAAAACCGTGCCAGCCTGCAGCCTGTGCCGGAGCCCRGGTCAGTAAATCCAGCCCTGGTAGCTGTTACGCGCTTTCTCTTTCCCAGGACTAATACAGTGCCAGTCCTGTACCAGTAACTCAGCAAAAGACTCAGATAATTCTCTATAGATATCGCCTATGTGTTTGGGTTTAGGTTTTCTTGTTTGTTAGTTTTGAGAAGAAATGGAATGTTTTTGTTTAACATCTTTACTGTTACCTCACATAAACTGATGAGGGAATAGGTATGTGGATCTGGCTAGTCTACGACAGGTCTCGGAAGAAGCATCACRTAAGGAATGCATCTGGGATTGCTTTGAAAGCGAGACCCGATAAARCAGAGGGAGAATAGGAGGAGGTTCATTTCCATTTCTGGCAGGCTTATCCAGAGCCCCTTACCTCTGCGTTTTTTGAATATCCGAGACGTGTGGGGTTTTTTTTTGCTTACCTAGGATGCCTGTCAAATTGCCAAGTGGGGAAATGAGATGTGCACTGAATTTTGACATCAGTGACAGCACGAGGACGGGATCAGTGTGATTTTTGGTACCATGTGACATCCTTTAACTATATTTTAGCAGCTGGTGTAGAGTAAGGATTTCTTCCACTTCACTGCTGGCATCTTCTCCCAAGGAAATCGGTGGGGACTCTGGCAAATAGCTTTGTCCTTTCTCAAATAGACCGTGCTCTTAATAAAACGAGTCACAGGCATCTCATTAATTGTCCAGATAATTAGCTTTAGGCAATCTGGCATTTCATCTTTGTCTCCAAGTTAATCTCAGCTAGTTTTTGTTCCCTCGCTGGCACGTATAATTCCTCATCTGTTTTGACATTTCTCTGTCACATTAACATATATCATATTTCAATTCCTCTACACTTAAACAAGCTTTAATCAGTCTGACTGGTTTGCAACTTACTTACGCTACATAAAACTTCTTCTGTCTAGAGATTTGATGAACGTGCAATTTCYGTTATTAACGTGACCTCCTGGACATAGTCGGCTTGTTTGTTGCTGTGCCTCCACGTAGACGGTTTAAGGCATTCTGCAAGAACTCTCTTTCCCTGGGCAGGTACGTGGTATTTTAAACCTAACTTGGTTTCTMTCAGTCCCTAGAATGCTGCCAGATGGTGAAATCCCCAAATAGGTGCTCTGGCTGCGTACGTGCACCCGTGTAAGRGCTGCATCTCTGTGTGCATGAACACGCAGCCTGGTTAGCGTGAGGGAAGGGGCGGTTAGGTAACAAAGCTGCATCGTGCAGGTCGCTTCAAGTGCRGACTGAAAAAGAGGATTTGTTTAGCACTGTAGTGGATATTGCTTATAGAAGGTTCTGTTATTGCCARTTGGGGATACTTGTATTGCCTTTCCTCAAATTTTGGCTGCCTTCTGCTTGAAAAACACGATGCTGTTAATGCTGTGTCCGTTCAGGAAAAGGGTGAACTTCCCGGGAAGCTCTGTGCTCCCAAAGCGCCGGTCTCGATCACTGCACGGGCATCAGAGGCCGGGCTGTAAGTCTGTCCCTGGCTGCCTGGGTATTGCCCGTTTTGCATTTCAAAYGTGTAACTGGGTAGAAAGATGGAACAGATTTGACAGTGTAAAAGGGGGAGGATCTTCCTGCTAAGTAGGTTTTTTTTTTAAGTAGCTCTTAAACTGTTCAGAAATTTGGAATATTAGAGAAAGATCTGATGGAGAGGAATTACATGAGCAGAGGACAAAGAAAAAGACAGGTGTGTTCCTGATTTGAAAAGGGAGGGGAAAGAGGTGTTAAATAGTGTGTATGCATTATTATGCTTTGTAGAAATGRAAATTATGCTTTGTATAGTTTTTTAGCCTAGTTGGTGTACAGTACACTGTACCTGCTATGCTCCATTTATCTGTAAAAGGAGAAAAACTCTGCCTTCTTCCAGTAACACCGAATGAGCTTTTCCACTGTTGACTCTTTAAGAACAGAAGCAACTGGGCAAAGGAAGCGTTAGAGCCTGCGGAAGCGCCTGCTTCCTGACGCGCACGTGCGTGGCAGCGTGGCGTGAGAAGGGGCAGCGTCCTCCCCTCGGGCTGAGGAGGCTTCTCCTGGGCAAGCGCGGGCAGCCTTGCCTCCACGTGCCCRGCACTGCACAGCCCTCGCTGCGCGCGCTCGGCGGCGTTACCCGGTGCTGAAACTGCATCGGGCTCCGAGAGTTAATCCATCGGAGAGTCGCTGAGCATTCCCAAGGTGCTGCCCAGTGGTGCGTGCTCGAAGGAGAACATTCTTGCAGGGCTAGGTGCTGATCTCCCTTACCCTGCATAGGTCCTAGATGTTTTTTTTTCTCAGCAATGCCTTTGATTCTTATTTCCTGTTCTTGGTGGGAAAGCTGCACTTTGCTGCTCGTCTTTTGCTTGGCAAGTCCAAGGGGCTCTGAAGCTGTGAAATGTGAGATGATGTGAATGGCTTCCAAAGGTGCCCGCTTTGCAGGGAGGATGCTGCGTGCAAACACAAGTTTGGGGGAGAACGATARAGAAGGTGCTGATTTAGCATGTGAAGCACGGCTAAATGATGCCTGTGTTCCTACAAGTAATCCTGTTTAAGTCCATTGTGGAATTGGCACCCATAAAATCCGTAACTTCTTTCTAGTTGCCATAGAAATCCCTTACTGTGAGTTTAAGCACAGTTGCACCCTTTTAAAAATACCAGTCCTCTTCAGGCTTGGAGGGGAAGGYGGCAACAGCTCGCTTTTGGCCTGCTCATCCTGATACGGTCCCTCTTCAGCGAGGACATCGTGTCATCACTCGCGTTTTCAGGTTTGGTGWTCAATTGCTGGAACGCTGTGGTAGATTGCACACTTCCAACTTTTGGTAGAGTTAAATTGGCTTTGTATTATAGCCTGTATTTTTTATGTATAATTTACCCTTAAAATATAAAGGGAGTTCTATGGCATAGTCTTTCAGAGCCTGGTGCAAACCAATCAAAAGTTTTAGGCATGAAGACTTTATCATAATTGATCTGATCTCCTCCATAGCAGCATAAACTTACTATCTATTGGCTATTACATGGGGCATAATTTGATTGGCTTTAAAAAAAGAAATGGGTTTTTCAAGGCCGGATTTGTCCTTCCTTGGTAGAAGGATTTGCCACCTGTGGTGCACTTGGCTGAGTAATAGGTAGGTTTCCCTAACTCAGACATTTTTTAAAGCCAGAAGAGACTATTAAATTATTTAGTCTGCAGAACACAAGCTATAAAATGTGATTTAAGCCAGGTATTTTCTGCAGCGAATCCCTCATCAGTAATATTTAATGTACCATAGCGGGACCTCGGGCAGCRCGGAGCGGCTGCAAACCGATGGCTAAGCAGAAGTGCCGCGGGCGAGGGGAGGGAGCGAGCGGAGGGGCTGCTGGCACCGCGTGGACACRGGGATGTCCGGGCATGCTCGGCAGTCCCGGCCGTGCCCACGGCCCCCTCGGCCGCTCCCTCGGCGGGCGCCGCAGGACAGAGCAGCCGCGGGAGCGGAGGCAGCGCTGGCTCCTCGCGCGGTGGTTTGGTGAATAGGTACCGTTTGTTTTCGGCGAGGMTGACTCCGAGTCGTGTGGGGCCCTGTACTCGCGGATGACTCTTTCTCAGCCTCCTCTCGCGGCCAGCAGCCGTGGGAGGAGGTATTTGAACACAAGCACGGTTCTGGGCTTAGGGGGCTGCCCGTGTGAGAAGCGGCACGCGTTGGTGCCTGGCTTTGCCCGCTGCAGCTCGCGGGGGGCCTGGCCTCGTCCCCTCGCGCCGCCGATCCGCTCCCATCTCCCGCCGTCCCCACCCAGGACTAGAGGCGTCACCGGCGCGGCTCACGCGAGCGGCGTGCGGGTTATATCCCCCCGAAGCTTCACGTATGGGCGGTCTCCTAGAATCAGGAGCTTAGGTGGTGCCCTGTCGGTCCCAAGTCTGTGCTACTTATACTAAATTATTTAGAGGTATTAAAAATGCATAGCACTTGGTACASTGTACCGAGTTTAATGAAGGGTCAGATTGGTCCTGACTTTACATGGAGTTGCACATTAGCTCTTATTTATTGTTGCACTTTATTTCATTTGGGAAAGAGAATTAGCGTAGATGAGTCCTGCCTGATGGGCATTACCCGGAAATACCTCCTGTGTTGTGTAACGTATTTTGTAGGGTTAGACATTATGTTTCCAAGGAAARCTCATATTCTGTTTGAATTTAAATGGATCAAGTCATCTCTTTATCATGATAAATTCTTGTAATTTAAAATCTGGAGATTTTTTAAATCACCAYGTGTATTACATTTCTGTCCCCAGAAAGGCTAGAGAGAGTCATAAAAATTTAAAATATTTGCTACCTCCTCTCCTTGTTGCCTTTCTCCTTCTCCTTTTTCTCTTCTTTCTGCCATTCTCCTCTTAAATACAGTTTTAGGGATCTCAGTTTACACCTTAGCATTGTAAAAGAATGTCAGCAGGAAAGTCCCATATTTTGGGTTTTTTTTTTTTGTGATAATTGGGGCCTTCCTTTGATTTGGGAGTTTAGTGGGCTTCTTAATAGCMAAAATAAAGCAATTCTACTGGTAATTTGACATGTATTAGACTGGCTTGAGATATGTGTATATGTATTCTTAGGAGCACATGTATGTTAATCACAGACGTAATAATATCCATGCAGATGTATGTAAAAGTTGGCTATGCTGGAGACTTTAGGCAAGGACCTCTGAGTAACAGCTGAAATTTAGGTCTGTAAATCACCGGTATGAGGAGTATTTACACAGACAGATGAACATCATTTAATTCAGTTCGTGTTTTCTTTCTCGCCCATCAGCAAGACCTGTGCACTGGTTGCAATTTTCCAAATCCAGCACTTCTTCAAGAATGAAGCAGCTCGCTGAAACAATTGCTTGTGACAAAGCTGTAGATTTGTTGCCTAGTGGAAAGGCTCCTTGCAAAATGGTCACCGTGCAGATCTCTCTTGCTGAGCTCCTGTTTGTCAAGGCGTGTTTTGCATGAGGTTTTTCTTGGAAACCTGCAACTAGAGGCGAGATGACCATTTCATGATAGGTTCAAGCCCTGCTAGAGCCCGCAGCCCTTCCTTGGGGTGTGCCAGTGCTTGTGTGCCCTGAGGACTGCGTTGTCTCCTTGCTCAGGGATGCAGCCTCTGCAGGATCGCCTTTGCAGGCAGTGCAAGATGTCCCTGACCAACACTGCCCATCTCCAGAGGGGTGTTTTGGAGAGAAGAGGTGACCTTGTGAGCCACACAGGGTGCAGTATCATGCAGCCATTTGAGTTGGTGCTCTCTTTGTAGCAGCAAAAAAACCAAGCTGCTAATTGCAGGTGACAGAGGGAGAGGTAGAGCTGCAACCATGTGTCTGCCCAGGTATCAGGCTCTGTTTTCTAAGCAATGGTTTATTTATTAAAGCATCAAAACCCCTGTGTGCGCCACAGCCACGACGCACCGCAGCTCTATGCAGATATGTCACATGAATCAATGAAAGTAATCATCTGCTTTACATCGGGTATTGAATCGGCGCAGGTCCTGAAATCATAAATGACTTTATCTGCACAGAATCAACTCAAATGGATAACTGGAGCTTGGAGGCTGGGTGTTAAAAACACTCTAAATTCTACTGTAACTTRTGTTTTCATGGTGTTGTGTGGGGGTGGTTTTGTTTGTTTTGTTTTTCTTCCATCTTGCCCTGGCTTCTGGGAAGCAAATTAGAGTCTTTAATTCCGTGCAATCGGATCTTGGGCAATTGGGGAAAAGGCTTGTGGAGCAGGAGCAAGGGGAACATGGGGACTGGTGTGTGCAGCCAGCATGGGGACATCTTCTCCTGTGGCCAGGCCCGCGTCAACTGTGCTGACCTCCACCAGCTTGGTTGGGTGGCATCGCCGGGCGGTGGCGGCTCAGGCTAATGAAGTCGGTGTCATTAAGATATATTGCAGTGGAGCAGCCAGGCAGCACTCAATTAACTCTCYGCCTGTGCAAAGAGGTCTAATGATGTGACACGGCTCTTGATGCACAGCGAGGGCGCGTGGATTTGTCACCATTCAGACATAGCAAGAGTCGGGCAGGGGAAAACGAGTGGTGGCTGCTGCCGTGGTCTCAACTTGAGCCTTTGCAGGGTGGGTGCCCGTGCCAGCGATCCTGAGCAGCATCGGGGGAAACGAGTGTGAATGCAGCTGGGATAACGTAATCCCTGAAGTGCTGGGSATACCTCTCCAGCTCTCTCTGCTAAGGTCAACCAAGCCTGAAGTCAGTAGGTAGTGAAATTTCAAAGCAAAGTAGCAATATCCTTTCTGGCTTTCAATTCAGAAAAATCCCCAAGACGTTTCTGCGTGCTCCGGGAAGTTAACTCGTCTTGGGGGACTGCAGGGTGTTTGCTCAGGTGTGTGTTTCCATGTTATGTGGCTCTGTTTTAATGTGTTTTTGACTGGGAGTGTGTTTCTGTATCTTGCTGAAACATGAGGCTTTGGAATTCCCAAGTTTTATCATCTTGGAGCTTTCATTTTCCAATTACCACTGGCCAGACGTCRGATGAAGAATTTAGAAATGCTACAAATCATATCCCTTTCTGAAGATAATTCCTGTTATATAAAAGGAAACTCCTCATCCAAAGAAATTTTATTGGGAAATTTGCTACAAGAGTCATTGTTCTTTCACTGCGTGGCCGTTTTACTGCAGCAGTAGCAGAGCTGCTCTTTTATGGTTTATATAATACAGGGAACAGTTTTGGCGGGGTGGCCAGAGCCTTGAAAGGTGCCCYATTCACAGAGCCTGTTGAAGCTGGGGAAGGATGTCCTGTCGTCTTCAGCGACCAATGAGCCCCTGGATGTTCCGAGAGGGAATTTGACTTGGTGTGTATTCTTTGCCTTCAAATTGGGGATTGATTCAGTCCAAACCTGCTTTTTTAATGGAGCTAATTCCCCCTCATGTGGGCTGCTTTGGAGGAGCTCCCCAATTAGCATGTTGTTTGAGGTCTGTTATTGACATAATGTGGTGTTATTGGATTAAAGGGCTTCCCGCCAGAACTAATTGTGCAAAAGGATGTGTAGGTCTCCARAACTAGCCCTTATTAGATGCAAATTAATATATTTCATTACCATACAAGCAGTGACTTGGGCACACTGTGTCCCTTATGGCCAGTACTTASAGGAGCTTAAAGATTTGCGAAGGAGACGTGCACACCTGCTCACAAACACCTTTTGAGGCAACACCATCAAGTTGCTCCTTTGGAGTGTTGTTATTTTGTGAGATATATATTCGTTTTGTACAATTCTTGCCTTCTACATCAATGTGTCCATACTCCACCCTCTCAAGGACTTTGTAAGGGTTATTTGATGATTGATAGCTGTAAACCTGAAATACGGAGTGGAAGGTTTCCTGGGCAGCGGCCTGGGAGAGATTTAGGTCCCCCCAGAGCTCACAGTTGGTGTTGCATTACTGGGCCACCATCGTGGCTTAAGGGATAGCCAGACCAGCCCTGAGCATTTCTGTGGCAGACCTTTCTTGGAAGAGCTGYCTGGATTGAATAAACTGCCTTGCAGATGGGAGATGGGGGCAGTTGCACACCTAAACTAGATGGAAATATCAATAAGCAGTTGCCTCCCCAAGAGCAGCTCTGAAGAGGCGCAAAGCAGCGTTTTTAAGGAGCTTCCTGAACTTGCACGGATAGAGAAGAAGGAGCAAGCACAGAAACAGAAAAGCTGTTACAAGCAGAAAAGCATATACCCAGTGCTCAAAAATCATATACCCAATGCTCAAAAATTGCTCATGGGMAATCAATTGGCATGCAATCATGGGTGGACAATCACTTTTCATATCATGGCTAAATAAGGTGGTTTGTTTAGGCATGAGACTCGTACACTGATCATGAGCATGGACGGTCCCCTGGTGCGGGTGAAGGCAGGAGCAGAGTCTCCCATGCCAGGAGTTTGACTGAAGCTGCTGGAGCTCCAGGCAGCTGCTGCTGAGGAAACGGCCCGTGCTGCTCCGTGGAGCTCTGTAGAGGACTTTATGAAACAGGAAAATCCATAAAGACGTTCAGTAGCCTGCAGGAGAAGGAAAGGAGAGCTCTGGTTTCATTGCTAATTCCRCGGCATGTCAGTGTGACCAGGTCTTGTGCCGTGTTGCTGGCTGCCAACAGCAATAAAAAAGCTTTCTCACATGCACCTCGAGCTGTCATTGTGCTAACCAGAGGTATATAGGAAAATGTTTATAAACGCAGCTCTGAATTAAGCTSTCTGATTTATAACAGGCAGAGCTACTATTTTCCACACTGAAGACTCTAGTTCTAGTTGTTTTTGGTCTTGTGTTGTAGGAAGAATTTGCATTCAGCATTGAGAGTTACTAACAGATGACTAAAGTCATGATACCTTTCACATAACTGTTACCCACAGCATGATTTCTCTTCTGTTAGTGCTACTAATAAAGCTCTGTTGAATATAGGGAACGCATGCAATCTCATACATTATCTCCTTCCCATCAACCCATTTTCTGTGCCAAAAGAAAGTAATTTCTGACCACTGAGATCCCAGAGCTTCAAAAAGAAACACATTTGAATCTATTCAATAGGAAATGAAACTAAAGGACTGGCTAGAGGTAAGACTGCACTAAAACCTGCACTCTTTTTTTGTTGGTGTTTTGGTGTTGGTTTAGAGGAGAGAAATTGAATGTGTGGTGATAGAAGGAGTATGGTAAAAACACGTGAATGAAAAATAATTACTTTCATACACTTTGAGCATCCAGTTATACAAAAAAGAGATTGTTGCCTCAGAATTACTGTGTTACTCCACATCTAGTTACCAAATACATTCAAATTTATACTGGTAGTTCTTTGGTGTACAATTTGTATACATGTTGATAAGATTTCAAGAAGTGTGGGATTTTTTGTGTGGTTTTTTTTTTCTTTGGTGTTTGGTTTCCTTTTTTTTTAACCCTGCAGGGACTTATGCACAAGCCAAGTGCTCCTACATGCATGATGGAGCAATCTCTTCTCTCTGGGAATGCTGCTGGATAGAAATGCTATAGAAGAACATTGACTTCCTTAGAGTTGTTGCTTGTTCAAATAAGGATTCCATAACAAAATCCTATAGTCGGTCAAAAGTGCTCTCCTCTACACTGATGAGATCTCCCTCAAAAAAAATTGGTAGGATGCCAAACAGAGGGCATAGCTTATTGAAAACGGGCACATAGTAGAGAGTATAAACTTATATACACTAAAAAAAAAAAGCAAACCACCTTAATTTAAAATTTAAATAGAACATGATTAAGTGTTTTTTCCATGATTTAGGACTTCTTTCCTTGCTAGTGTAGTTTAGTAGAGTTTTATTTTAGTCAATGCTGACTGATTTACCCTCTTGGCAAATCTGGAGACTGATTAATTTTTGAAAGTTCAGCACRTTATCTCACTGCAACTATTTAATACAGTGTCCTGCTGGAAAGCCAGCRGAATGTGTGTGTATTCCCCCCTGGAGCAGAGCGCTCATCTGCCTGCACCGGATCCTGGTGTGCAAAACTCCAGCGAGGGAACTTGATCCTGAGCTAAGCACAGAGATGCCTGTGCTGAGCTGGTGTCAAGAGCAGATTTACAGCACAGACCAGCTTCAAGGGGATTAATAATCCATGAATAAAACATRTCTAAGACATGTAGCAGCAACGTGGATTTTGAAATGGAGAAAACTTCAGTGAAATATAGAGGCTGCATCCACACTGAAATTAGGCTAATTGGATGAGATCTTCTAAAAGTGCTAAAACAGGACAGGGTCCTGGCGTAAAGCAGTGGAGTTCAATCTGTGTAGCATCTGCAGTTTCCATCTATTAATCTATAAGTAACATTTTCATGCTGGAATTTAAACTCTAATTCCCTTCTCGAAACTATATGCTAATTTTCTTAAAGAGAGCTCTAATTACTCTCTTTAAGCTTTTGACTCGGAGCTGCGTATAATTTCTCCCTTCAGWTGGATAATTAAATCATGCAACGTTCATCTCTTGTGACTTTTCCTGTCCCAGAAATCTTAAATTCTCGCTCTCGAGCTGTCGTTTTCCGCGGAGCGCAGCCGCTGACAAAGCCTTCACCTTTAATTTACTTGTGCCAGGGAGACAGCAGTTTGTCGCAGTTCAGAAGCGAGGCTTTATCTTCCTATCCTTGGGTATTTCTTTTCCTAGAAAAAGAGGCCCCATCTCTCCCACACGTACGTTSCTCAGGCATTACAAAACAGAGGGTATTTTTTTTTTACCTTCCTTGTGACCTGTTTCTGCCAACCTGCAAGTGGTCCTATTTAAATCAGCAGCCTGGTTTGCATGTCAAGGTTTAGGGAATGGATTAACCTGAAAATCAGAAAGCATGATTTGAGTTCCATCATAGCGCGGTGGGGCTTATCCTTTGCAGGCCATCAGGGCTAAAGCTGCAAGGGTAAAGGTGCATTTAAAGATGTGCTGGGAAGCCCTGGGAGTCACTGTTGTACAAGAGCACCTTAGTGAATCAGGCCACRGATGTGCAGTTTTGTATCATCTTGGAAATGAATTGAGGGTGTAGAAGAGTTTGTGGCTGGCAAGTCATTTCAGCAGGGATTCCCCCCGAGTAAGGTTSAAGCTCCTTGCTTCGTTTCTTCTCYTCTAAAGGAAGAGGTTTTGAAAACGAGGGGCCTCAGCTGTGGAGAGAGCTGGTAGCTGGGCATGAGCGTCCTGCTAAAGCCAGGGACATGCTGACCGCGAGGACTTCGTAGTCAGCCTTGCTGGGAGTATTGTGGGAYTGTGTCCATTGAAATGGGCTGGCATCTCTGGAGGGCTTTCCTAGGGCAGTTAGAGGGGCTGGGAGAGACTATAGGGCAGTCAGTCTGCAAACCAGTAATTCTGCATTGAACCATTGGTTCTGATATTAGTTCTTGGGTCTCATCGTGACTGTTAGTGGCCACCCCGTTACCTTTGCTTGGCTGTTTTGCTCTGAGCAGAGTTGCTGTGGTGGTGTGTGCTAGAGCAAGGGTTTGGCAAAGCAAGTCCACCCCCAAAAAGGCTAAGCAAGGATGAGCTTTGTGCTTTGCTTGGTATCAGCATACCACCTTGCTGCTGAGTTTTCAAAGGAAAACATGTCTGCTAGCCACGCTGGCTTCTGCTTACCAGAACTGCTGGTTAGCATCCTCTGCTTTCTCCACAGATTTCTAAATCCTACATTTTCAGTATGTTTTATGTGCATTGCTATGCAGCATCAGTGTTAAAATGTGACTTAGAACAACATTAAGCAGCTGCCGAGACTCTGCTCCCCCTGCCTCACCTCTTGCCCAGCAGCAAACCTGAAGTTTCCTCTGCTTCTGCTGTCTCCCTCCTGCCAGTCAGGGTGACCCCTCAGGAATTCCTGATGGAAAGGCTAAAGTGGAAAGGCTAAAAACATGTTTGCTTTGGGCCTTCCTGACCTAAATAGGATCATGGAGATAATCAGAATTATGCCCAGACTGCACTAGGCATGAGCGAAGGGGTGGGAGGTCTTACGTTTAGGACTTTTTCCCTTCTGTTTGGGTCTGTAATTGCTCCTATTTGTCAGATTTCGGTTAATGGTCTTTCCTCTTGCAGAGGCAGTTGGTTCGTAAGCGAGCAGTCTGTGTGTGTGTCCAGCACCTGGGTGGCCTTGTATCTTTGGGCACAGTCTTAAGCATCGTTAACAGTTCTTCAGGCTTTGTTTTTGCTCAAAAATGGTGGAGAGATGATTAGAAGAAGAAGCTGAATTACCCGAACTAGTTCCCAGAATAGCGCGTGCCATGCTGTGGGTCAGGTTGGCACCTGCAGGTAGATTTCTGTGTGTTTCAGCCCTAAGACGTCGTGGAGCCACGCAGGAGGGACCCTGCCCTGTGATCCTGCAGTGGCGACTTGGTCAGAGGTCGTGCACGAGTCTTGAACAACCTGCTCCTGAGGCTGCGCGGAGGGGCGAAGCTGTGCGGAGAGGCGGGCGAGGGAGCCCTTTGAACGGGACCTTTCCCTCGTGGGGATCGAGACGCTCAAGTGAGCAAGGAGTGACCTATTTCCCGTGCTGCCTGTCACAGCGAGCGGAGGACGGAGAGCGTGGCGAGGGCACGGGTGCATGCAAGCAGTTTACTGAGTAGTTGCTTTAAGCGTTTCCAATTACTTCTGGCATCTGTAGCATGTGCTCACAGGTATGAGCCTGGATGTGTCGCCTGGAAGAAGCCGGGTGGCCMAGGCAGCTGGGGAAGAGCTACACGGCTAGTGTCTCTCCATGTCCCCCTGCGAAGGAGCTCTTTCCTAACGGCTCCTAATGAGGAGAAGTCCTGCCAGGCAGCCCTTTCCCTTCAGCTGGCCTCTCCCTTGCTGTGGCACAACTACCGGAGCAAAGTTAGGTGCCTGGTGCATCCTACTCGGGAACACCTTGTCAGCTTTAACTTTATTTTGGWAGCCTGGAAAGCCAAGAAGTCCTCCTGACCTGATCATGCACATTCCCTTCCCGCAGTTTTCTCCCCTGTGATATAAGTATGGTCACGTGAAGCACGTGGCTAATTAGAAGTGGTCGGGATGTGAGGATGTATCTGCAGAAGATATGACCTTGGAAATGCGTTTTGCAGCTGTTCTGCCCTTGTGCCAGAGTTATTGTCCGTTTTCAGGCCTGAGAGCTCTTTCAGATCTTGCATTTTTATCTTCCCTGCCACTTTTTTACCTTCTTTTATTAAGTTKTGTCCTATTTCTACTTAATCCACTGTAAAGCAAGCATTTTGCTGAGGACATGGCTCCAGCTCATTACTGATGTCCTTAGGAAACGAAAAGTGATCAAAATTGCTGTATAGAGAGGTTACCTCCCTCTTTTCTTCAAAGTATAACCTAGATATAGACTGAAAATTGTAATCCAGGTATAGTGATGTGCAGTTAAAATGTAAGCAGGGACAGATGGTTGTACAAGGCTGTTATAAGCAATTAGCCTCTGAAAGACCACTGTTTGTACTGTCTTCTCTCCATGGACATTAGGCCCTATATAATAACTGATTTTATGAAATACTGTATAGCTGTTAACCAACAGAACTGAATTCTTCAGTTGCTTAGTAACTAATCCAATTCAAGGAGGAAATAAAAATGGAATATATAATTTTAGAACCTTTAGGCCCTTTGCCAAGGAAAATATTCTCACTAGCAGCAGTCAGATTTGTGATTTGAATGGTTTTTCKTAATAGAATAGATTCTGTTTGTTTTATGTAGATAAATGCTACTTGCTTTTCAAATCTGATTAATTACATATCCAGGCCATTAGGTCTTGTAGCTTCTGTTCTCTTCCACAAGTTTATTTAACTGAAAAATATAACATCACTCGTAATATAAATAAAAATAGAAAAATATCTTACTTGCCAGCTTCTTTTCAGCCGTAATCAGGTTAAGAAGCCTGAGACTGCAGTATAGCTCAATAAATCACATTATATTGCCAGGAGGAATATCACAAGCCTCTGCTTAATTCAAGTGTAATTTTTTATGTTCTTACCTGTTAAGCACATTGAGAGAAAAAGGGTATTGTTTAAAAAAGATACTATTGCAATTATTAGTAGAAATTACAATGTAGTGCCATTGATTCAAGTGAGGTAGGATCCTGATACCTTTAGTTTCTCTAAAAAGAATATTTTGGCAAATATGCCTCCTGTTTTAAAGTACATCCTCAATAGCCTTMGTGTTTGTTGTCTGCACTTCTTGGAGCATTGCTGTGTCTATGCCCGTAGTCTGTCGTTTGAAACATTGCACACAGAAACCATTGGTGAATTATTGTGAGGGTTCCTTTATTTTCCCCCACAAATTTTTCGATGTCACCGCTGGATAAATCATTTGCAGGGCTAAATCCTTGCGTTTGGGAGCAGCGTCGCTGAAGTCAACYCTCTTGCCCTTATTCCTGGGCAATGGGTGCGCAGTGCAGGATCCCACATTCACACGGTGCTGGTATTCTCAAACTGTCCCGCTGCTTTGGGTTATCAAAACAGACAGAGTGCTGCTTTTGCAGAGCAATTGAATACTTACTTGCATGCGCTTGAGTTTTGATTTAATTCCCCGCTCCTTTGGACCGCGCGTTCGGGAAGTTCTCAGGTGTTCCTTTATCTCTCTCGCTTCAGTAAGTATTTTAATGTAGGGCACAAAGCATTCAGGATTCAGTTTTATGTGGCTGGCACATTTTGCTCGAAGGAGAATACATTTTTAGACGTAGTGATTCAGCAGGTTTTTCATTCCACTTTAGGATTATCAGACTGTAGGGTGAAAAGCTAAATATAGAAAATGCATTCTCCACTCAGTATTTTAATACTTTTAGCTTAATGCCTTTTTTTTTTTTTTGCTATTGCAGTGTCAGGCGCTGCTACCCTTATATTTTACTGCTGTAATTTATTAATACAGCTAACAGGCTTGTCTGAAGCAAATTAGGATTTTTCATGATCGCATGCTGAAAGAATAGCATGTCAAATCGAACAGGAAATTTCCACTGGAACATCAGTGTAATTAGTTTGCGTTTGTGGAGCTGGGAGGAATATAGTCCGTCTGTCTGAAGSTGAGAAGCAGGGGCACAGCAGTTACCTGCAAGCACAGGATGCAGCCCAGATCTTCCCTTCCGAGCAGAGGTTTCCAGATGAAGATTTAAGGGASGAGATAATAATAATTAAAATTAAAAAAAAGCACTAGGTGTGTGCCCACCTCTAATTTAATAATGAATTGTTGCCCTTCCGTGTCTCTTTCGCGTGTAAACCACAGCTTGCTCTTAGTTATTTTGGTAGTATTTGCAATTAAGTATGACAGCRTGGCAGCATGTCGCCGTCTCCCTGTGCCAGGAGACCTCCCGCTAGCTAGGTGTTAATTTGTAGGGGAGAAGATGAACTTGCAAGTGAAAGCTCTTGCAAGCAGATGGGGTCACCCAGGGCTGGCTATTCGGCACTGCTCTGTCCTRTGTTACTGAACTCCATGCGTGCAGCTCCTCATCGCTGCCTCGACCCCTTTGGCGTCGCAGCCCCTTCCCTGGGCTCACGTGTGAGCCCGTTAGCAGGGAGGGCTGGCGCTCACAGCAAAACCTTCCTCTCCCCAGCGCTCCTTGRCCGGGCCAGGGCAGGAACTGTGCGCTCCAGCAAAACTTCCAGACCCACATAGTTATTGCCAGGCCCAGGAAATATTATTTCCATGGCCCGAGTTGGCCGTGATGGGGCTTCCCCAGCATCTTTGGTCGTGCAGCCTTTTCCCAGCATGAAGCTCAGTGCCCCTCGAGACCTGCTGCCGAACCCCCCTGAGTCCTGCAGGGACAAGCAGGTCCCGTGCCCTCTGCCAGAGCATCCYCCAGGCTCCCAGATCGACCCAAACATGGGGGTGAGCCCCCGCGAGGAGTTTTGGGGAGAAAACCAGCCAGAAGGTCACTCTCGCTTGGAGCCAATGCTCGTTTTCTGCCTGGAGCTGCTGTTTTTGCCAGCTCTGGCAGCTTGCCTGAGCTCAAAGGTCAGCCTAAATGTTTGTATTTTAGTGAAGATTTAAAAAAAAAATTCTAAGTGCTGCGGTAAAATACAACTGACTATGCTGCTAATTTTTTCCCCTAAAGAAGTTCAGGAAACATTGCATAATACAAGGGGTTTGTGGCCAAAATGTATTATGCAGTTAATTCAAGCAAATTGCAGTTACTCTGTAGCAAATAATTACCACCTGTTTCACATCTGCCTCAAATCCACTCAAAATATGGCAATATAGTCATCATTCTTGTACCATTTCTGTAGTTTTATTATTTGCAGTTAGATTTCTATTTACTTACCCAATTTACAAGATTTTTTTTATGCTTTCTTTACACAAACCAGCCAATTTAGTAACCTCCTTAGGATTTGGTTATAAAACCTTTCAAAATGCACTTGTAACGCGTGCCCGCGCTGCCGAAACGCTGCAGACACCCGGTGGCCTTTCCTGCAAGGAACCGTGGGCTGGTGAGCGCTGCCGACTGCTCCGAGGGGTTTCTGGGCCGGGGTCTCAAAATCCCTGTGAGTGTCCAAAAAGCGTTTGGCAGCTGATGGAGGTTAGACTCGGAGGATGTCCAGGGAATGGTCGGAAGGAGCAGCCCCCGTGCCTGCTGTTGCCTGTCTCTGTGCCGCCTGTCGCCCTCCCATCCAGGAGCAGGGCACATGTGTTAACAAAGTGGCCACTCCTCCTCCTCTAAAATGTTTTATGGCAATCTCTCTCCGAGGGAACCCGTAGCTCATCAGCTAGATGGCYGTAACGCCTCCCTAAGGGAGATGCTTCTGATAGCGCTGTATTAAGGACRAGGCTTGGTTTTGTCTTCCAAACCCCTATCACACAAGCCAGCGCACACGGAAAGACACCCATTGTAATTTTGTGGACAAACAGTGACAAGAGCTGCCTGCGCGCAYGCACACGGTTCAGTGTTAACGTTGCAGGCGGCTGTGACAGTGACAGGAGAACTTGTCATTTCTGCCGTGGGAAGAAAAGCCGCTTATTTGTGCAAGTAACCCAAGCTCCGCTTCGTTCCTGAGCATCCTCTTTGCACTTGGGAGAGCGTTTTGCCATCTGCACCTGTAGGTACAGGTCAGAATGCAACACTGTGCATCTTCAGAATCCCTGTGGTCATTGGTCATAAACAGGTTAGTACCATGCTAAAATGCCCTGTAGGAACATGGATATTGTGTAGTAAGGATCTTTTCCTTTTCTAAAAAAATATTTAATTGAATTCTCTTGCATTTGGTTTTCCTGATTATATTCTGTTCATTAATGGAGAGCAAGTCTGAATAAGAATCAAGAGCAAAACAAGAGGCAGAAGATAGTGTAATACATTATTATTAATTAAGCTGTGAACCTAAAACCCRATTCCTTCCAACTTCTTATCTTCCAGCCTTTGGATGGCTTGATGTTTTCAGAGCCCGCTGCCAGGCAGATGCATCCTGTTGTGATAAAGGAGAGCAGCTGGATTTGGGATGGACGCTTAGTGTTCGTGGTGCACTGACCATACGTGATTCACTGTCAGGTTTGCAAACAGTAAATCTTGGAAGGACTTTCACTCTGGCTTAGTTTCTTCTCTGGCATGGTGTCGTGTGAGGGGCTGGCTTGTTTGCAGCTGGGTTGCACTGTGTTGCATTGCACAGACTGCAGGAGGAAAGGAAGAACAAAACCCTGAACACCTGAGCAGGCTGCTGCTTTATGTGACCTCYTTGTAGGAATTCCAGTAAGCAAATGAACCACTTTGGGTGGCGATCTGCTGTAGAGGGCTATGCTTTTGTATGTGCTGGGCACCCCAGTTATTACAGCTCCATCCTTGCACAAGGGATTTGCAGAGCAATTTCAGAAGTCAGAATCCACCACACTTGCTCTCTGCAATTACTTTTTTACCTGGAGCAAAGGTTAGTGTTTTGGCTGTGAAGTTTTATGGTATGGGAGTCAAATCACACTTCCCTCCCTACGGCTTGGTGCACCTTGTGGTTTTCTTTCCATATGACAATTCATAACCCCATGGGGTTCAGTGGAAGAAAAGACAACGTGAGCATGTGTGGAGACACAGCTAYGTTTGCAAAGGCTTCTGCTCACTTGCCCACCCTCAGTTTCTCCCAGCCTGACTCTTGCAGACTCTTGCACACCACTGCAGGCAATCTCCAGTTCCAGCAGACCGTTTATTAACCTGCCTTCTTAACCTCTCATGCTGGTATGGTCACTCTCCCTAAGCCAGGACTGCAGTTGGGCTGCTAGAGRTAGGGTGGGCAAGCACTGATGACAYGTGTGGCGTTTGGCTGAGGGCAGAGCTGCCATCAGTATTTGTCTATGATGATATTAAGGCAGAGAGATGAGGAGAACAGGCCTCCCCTCAGTCACCAGGATTGAGAAATCAATTGCAGTTTGAGGAACAGCTTGCATTTCATTTGTCCTACAGACAACACCATTCTGACTACAGAACGGTACGTGTAGCTGTAAAGGGCAGTGATGGTCACAAGAATATGGAGCAAATAAGCAAGTTTCCTTCCTCCCTTTATGCAAGGTTTACTCAGAACCTGAGAGATTATTRTCATTTTTTATGGGTTACCTTCACCTCCAATCTCTCTGCTCCTCTGAGCTCTCTGGGTTTCAGCCAGAGAAGTCAAATGCCACAGGAAAATCCAATCTTYTAAGATTCGCTGCCTGCAGGAATTTGGAGAGGCATCAGAACAGCCACGTGTCTTATGTTCCCCGCTAAGCAGTTGTAGAAAGTATAGGTTAATATGCAACGCGTGGCCCTGGGCTTGCCTTTTTCCCTTCGGTGGAATGCTTGCCGGGTGTGTATTTTAACTYCTTTTAAATCACCCGCGGCTTGTGGCGAGGCTGCATCTCCTCTGCACCTTAGCACACTTCAATTTCAGCAATCAGCGTTTGCAGCCATCATCTTCTGAGGGGAGGTGGCAGAAAGAGAGATCTTCTCATCCYGGACTGCCAAGCCCTCAAGGCTGAGCCGAGCCGGAGGAGGGGGAGCCGCTCCAAGGTGCTCGGCAGCACCAAGCCGCACACGACGAGGTCGGTGAGGGGGCTTCTCTAGGGTTTTCAGCAAGGACTTTCCGGTGACGCTTGCGAGCCTGGAGGGGGTGGCCCAGGACTGAGCTGGTGTGTGCTTGTGAGCCCCAGCGGATACACGGGCTGGATTTAGGTGCTTTATGAGCTCCRTGTGCCCTGCGGTGCTGCAGGGAGGGAGGGAGCGGGGCTGGGGAACTGGCTCCTGAATGCGAGACCTGGACACGGGCAGTGTGGGGACAGCACCGCTCTGCCCCGGGGAGAGTAGTCACAGGTGCAGGAGGAGTCGGGCTGGTGTCGGGGCACTTGAYGGGGTTAGTGGTTTTGCTAAGCAAGGACCAGGCAATCTTGTAATGGGCCTTGGGGGTGAGAAGGGGGAGCYGAGTCCCTGTGCTGGGTCTGGAGAGTGGCATTGGCGTCCCGTTGGTGATGGAGATCGCATGGGTGCACTGAAGGAAAGCCGCAGTGTTTTGGTGCATCACAAGGAGAGAGTGAGCTCAGGCGTTTAGCACGTATTCAAAATGTATTTCCTCAGAAGCAGGATTTTTTATTTTTTGAAGGCTAAAGGATGTTTAAATTAAAGTGATGTTTTAGCAAATGCAATGGCAGGAGATAAAAATGATCAGCCTTTGTCCCCAGAGAGGCCATTGCACATCAGAGCATTTAGCAGAGACCGTTTCACTGTCYTCTCCTGTCTTTGGTGCTGAGGGGAAGGAAGGTGTTTACAGGTGTTGCAGGCCACCCTGATGAGAGTGCAGTGTTGGCAAAGCTGCAGATTCCACTGCCATGTATTTTATTCTATTCTAGAGTCTTCATTTTACTTGTGCTCTTCTCTGTTGCTGTGAATTAGGCACTTCCCTAGACTGCATGGGGTTTTTTCTGTCTCTCCGAGAAGAGCCGTTCCGTACAGCAGCATCAGACACTAATCTCCAAGCCATAAAACAGGTTTTGTGCTCTACAAGAGAGCKAGTCCTGTAATGGGCTGTAACTCGGTATTGCTGTTGCGGGGATCCTGGGGGAGAGGCTCCTCCTGGTATGTCCGCATTGCATTCAGCAAGGTGGTTTTTCAGATTATTCCTTTAAACCCAAACTTAGAATGACACCTTAGACTAGTGTGGTGCCTCTCAGGAACGTATGTTTGATCTAAATATGTCTCAGAGAGTTGTTTATTTTCTCATTACCAAAAAGATGCTGCCCCAATGTAAATGTCATTGAGCTCAATGCATTTTGTGCAGTGACACCAATAGATTTAAAGCAGCGCTAGCAGTCRGGCCTGGATCCCAGAGACTGATGAGCAGTGCTTGCTTTTTAATTTCTTTTTGAGGTGCTCCACATTTGGGTCCCTCTGCCTGCTAGCCTGATTCTCTGTCGTCCTCAGCAGTGCAGTTATGCTACAGGCACCAGGGAGGATCCTCAAAGGGAAAGAAATTACTCTTCATTAAAGTGGAAGATACAGCAGTTTGCAAAGGAGGGGATGGTTAACAAACAGGTTTTTTAGTCTGGATTTTTAACGTTTCCATCTAGAGTAAGGCGAATGTGAAGAGCATGTACTTGGTCAGGTGTGTTGGTGTCAGGGAAGCTGCTGTGCACGAGCAGGCCGGCGTGCGAACCGCACGCGTTTCCTTTCGCTGGCTGCAGCGAGCAGAGCTCAGCAAGGGACGGGGAAGCAGCCGCAGGATGGGAGGCGGTTTTGCAGCGCGTGTGCACGGCTTTGCTGAAAGTCTGTCAGAAACAAAAATGCCCCCGAATCCTTCGGAACCCCACCAAGATGAAACTGCCTTCCTCTCTGGGGATGTGGAAAAGCAGTCCTGCATTCCTCGGGTTTAATGCTCAACATTCACGACAAGGTGATTTTTCCAACAACAAATCGGCTCATCAAAGAAGCACCTTGCTGTGTGTATACATCATGCACTGGCCGTTATTAAGGGATCTGCTGCTTATTATTCCGCTCCCCTTTTTTATTTTCTTCGGCCCTTCTCTCAGGGAGGCTGCATACAAATGTAGCAATCGATTGAGAGGAGATGTTCTGCTTTTACGAGATTAATTATAAACATAGGGATGCTGTGCCCCGGCCTGTTCGTGTGATTGATCTCGGAGGAGGAAATGCAGTCGGAAGCTAATGCTTCCTTTTATCCAGTAAGCAAAGTTCAGAGATGTTTACATTCTGCTAGCTAAGCACTGCTGTCGGAGGCCCCCAAGACGGATGGGCCCTTCGGTCAGCACAAATTCGCACCAAGGTATCGCGCGGAGCCGTCCCTGCGGACCGCTCCGCAGCCGCGAGGCGGTGGCCYCGGAATCGCCAACGTGGCAAAGAGCACGTTTGTTTCACGCTTTAATTGGGCCGGAGCTGCCCGGGAAGCTGCAGAGCCCGGGTGGGCTGCGCCGGGGGGCGGCGGGCCGAGGAAGACGCGCTGCTGCGAGGAGGAAGGCTCCGGGTGGTGCTGCTGCTGCTGCTGCTGCTGGAGCAGCCGCCCCTGTGCAGCTCTTAGGATCTTTGCGTTCCCCCGCTGTAGTTGTGGAAGCAGCTGCAAAAGGCGCAGTGCTTGGCTGCCCTTGTTTATCCTGGGGTATAAATGTAATCTTACACGGCATGGGTTTGGCTCCAAGGTCCCTTTGAACAGGCTCGCTCGTGCTTGGGCGCAGCCCGGCGCTTGTATTTAGGCTGAGAAACGGTGTCAGGGGTGTGAGATGCAGCGTAGTGACTCAGCCCTCTGCTCCGCGGTATTTTAAATAATTGATGGGCTGGTGCTGAAATTTAACTCCTGCCAGAGCCGCTGCGATGTGTGCTGTGCTTCAAATATTGATACAATGCTGACTCTGTGCTCGGGCAGAGGAGGAAATCTCCACCTGGGATTACTTTTTCCAGAAGAGCAGAGCAATTGGAGAGAGGAGGAGAGGGGATCCCGTGCCATCATATGCAGCAGCTTTACAATGCCCTTCTCCTGAGAAGAGTAAAGCTTCGGGCTCTTGCAGCACGCRTCCTGAAGCCAGTGCTGCCGTCTGCGGCATGTGTACAAGGAGCATACGTACCGAGCTGAGCATCGGGGGAGAGGAAGGGCTGCTCCCGCCGTTAAAATAGTGCAATAAATACGGGGTGGGGAGCRCAACCAGAGGGAGAGATCCCTGTGGTCTCATCCCACCACCCGTGGCTGGGCGAGCAGGCCCTGCGAAAGAGCCGGCTCCCAACTCGCTGCCCCTGGTATTTGCTTCCTGCAGGTCTGCGGCTGTGTGCCTGGGCCACAGAATTAACAAGGGACACTGAGGCTGCTGCAGCACCCAGCGTATACAGCAAGAGCCAGGATTTCACTGCTCCTTTCTTCTTTTGGACATGCAAATCCTGCCTGATAAACGTACCCCGTTGGCTGCCGAGCAGTTGGTTTGCTCGGCTCCACAAAGGTTATTGCAATAATTGATGTTCCTCTTCTAATAATTAATGTTAATGAGCCCACTAAAGAGTAAACAAGACAACAAAGAATGGTTAATGAGATGGTCTTTACTCATTTGTTTAATCTTTTCGGAAGATAATGGGCGATAAATATATCGCTATTCAGCCATCTTCAAGTCCTTAATGCATGGAGAGTGCTGTAAAAAAARAGAGATTTGAGCTGATTTTTTACACTTGCATTTGGTGTGTGCAGCCGACTGGGAAGGTGGGGCATCTGAAAGAGTTTGGAGACCTATATAATTAAGTGTGTTGACATTCTGTGTGTGAAGGACATTGGCAGATATCCAAATACTGTGTTCTGCTCTCAAACCATTTAATTGAAACTGKGCAAAAAAAAAGAGAGAGTTGAGGGGGAGGGCAAGAGAGAAGGAGATCTTGGCAAAAACCTTATGGGCTTTTTTTTTGTTCGCTATTGGATTGACCAGACAGGGCAACAAAGCTGATAAAACAGGATTAGCAAAATTGTATTGTTGGATATTATGTGCTATGTGGCGTGTTACTACAGCAAAGGAATTTGGCAGGATTAACCTGCTGAGGATAAAGATGTAACAGACAAGAGGGCTGAATTAATAGATTGCTGTGACCAAAGCAAGGAAATCTATTTGCATGGAATATTAACAGCAAGAATAAACTTTTGGCTGGTGGCGTTCCCACTGCTGTCYTGTTGCTGTCCATAGTCCTGTGAAGGATTGCATTCTTGGTTTTGTTTTGTTTTTTTCCCCCAAACAGAGTTTGTTTTTCTATTTATAGGAGAGGAGATTCTTCTCGTAACGTACCGGTGTCATCCTAAAGTAAATATGCTCTTTTGGTGTGTGTWTTTTTCCCTCAGGACTTGTAGATCYGGCAGGCTGGACAGCMTGGGAGCACACAGTGCCATAGCTGTAGCTACTCCAATTGTATGTGAAATTGCACRTTTAAATACATGTAATTTTATCCTCAGCTGAAATCATAAAGCTTTCAAATKACATAGTTTTAGAGAATGTGAAAACAATTGCCAAAAGATGACTAAATAAAACCATACTAAGTTTAAAAAAAACCCCGAAGCCACAGCCCCTGTGTCTGGTACTGTGGGGGGAGCAAGTGTCCTAGATTAAGTACAATTAATTTCTCAGTGCTAAGGTGTATTTTCCTTTCCTTACTGCAAAAAGCCTTTTAAATTGGCTTCTTCCAGAGAGCAAGCAGTGCACGCAATACYCTGGTTGAAAATAYATGTACATATATATATAAGCTGACGTAGTGAGTGCAGTTGCATGGGAGGTTTCGKGAGGTTTTAAGCAGCCTTGCCGAAGGCTCCGCTGGTTTGTATTTCTTTCGCTACCCGCAGCGCTGGTGYCAGACCTCGGGCTCCCGTGCAGCGTGCACAAGGGGCCTGGCGTCACCCGCGTGTGACACGGCGCGCTTCGCCGCGTGCRCGGCAATGAGGCGCTGCTCGGGGGAAGCCTTTCACCGTCCTCCCGCCTTCCCGTGTCACCATCGATCAGCGCCAGCCGAAACACGGGCTCAGTTTTCGGCCGCTTCCTTTCCGCGCTGAAGGCTGAATAATAGATAAGCATGAAATATAAATATATTGTTTTGTTCAGTCTATCCCAGTGTATTAAAATCCCAAAAACTGCTCTTTAAATAAAAGCTCTGTTAGTACAACACAACTGAGACCTTACAAGTGCAGACACATGCACGGGTGTCAAGAAATTTAGCTCCATTTCCTACAGCGACTGAATTATATAACTTGTCTTTCTGGAATATCTTCTGTTGCTGCATATGCTGCTGGCTTGCCTGCCTTGGGACTCCGTGTGACCACATCTTCCTTTCCTGTTCTGGAAGGCAACGTGTGCAGTGTCCTCTGGATTAAATTGGGCTGCGGGAGGATGCTTCTGTTGTCTGCAAGGTCCAAAGTTTTGCCTCCACATCTGACAAACCTTGCAAGACCCATTAGCAGTTTCTCCCTGGAGGTTTGCTGGGCTTCACATCACCTTCTTCATCTCCTCATTGGTTAAGAAGTCCAGTCGGTGGGTTCATACCCCAGTGATAGTCCCACACTGATTCACAAAACCTTGGCTTGCTCTCGAGTTTGGTTGCTGAGGCAGGTCTGTAACTGGTTCAAGGTTATTTCTTGCACATGTTTTCCAGGTGTCCAGATGAACTCCCAGGATAAGGCACTGCTGGTAGCCCCTTGGGAAGAGCCCAGCCAGCTCCCAGGTGCATGCTCTTGGCAGGCTACCACGGCTTGTGTGCTCGCTGATAGCAATCTATGTGTTTCGTTTGTGATTTTTGCTTTAGCTGATATAAAAGTGCTGGAATCCCTCATTCCTGGTGTGCCTGGAAGAGGAGATCAGCTGTCGTGCTTGACTGCGGTGTCGTTCCCTCAATGCCAGGTCCCCAGAGAAGCAGACACAACGCAGGTCGGAGGGACACGGAGATGAGCAGCAGCACGGTGCCGAGGAAGCCCTGAGTTCCCAGGCGCCCCGTGCTCCTTCTGGGCATATCCCCAGATCCACGAAGACGCAGCCTGCTTCTGCTGCATCTCGTAGGGCCTGTCTGAGTGTCCGCGTTGCTTCACCTGCCTGCAAGCCCCTGCTCTTTGTGGGATCAGTGTGGGGAGTGGGCAGCAAGAGGCCAGCTGTGCACCTGAACGAGCCTTGTGCTGCACTGGCCACCTTTATGGAGCAGTGAATCCTGAGGAGGTATTTGGAGATGTGCACCCCTCACGCTTGCATCTTGTTTAAGCACTCTGGCGGGGATAGGAACCCGTACGATTGATGGAGCTAACCCTATCCCTTTCTTCTTTATAGCGTGCAGCGTCGAGGAAGATGGGGCTCCGGAAGAGGACAGCCTGTGGGAGCCGCTGGCCCTCCCCGGTGGCGTGCGGCAGCTGGTGTTGTGAATCAGGCCGTGGCCACTCGGAGAACGGCTACTTCACAACACCAGGGTGGCACCCCACCACGCTCRGCGCGCCCGCGGGGGCCTCCGGTGTGAGCGCCCAGGCCTGCAAAGGTGACCGGGGCCCCGGCTCCCGCTCCGGCACCTAGAAAACAGCAAGGTGAAGAGTGTCGCTGTGTTCCTCGTGTAGCTCTCCGGGAAAATAGTCGTGGCTGTGGTCGTCCCCTGTAACTGATCCTGCTCCCTTTCCTATGTAGGCACCTAATCGCATGTCCTCTGCAAAAGACACTGTAGGAAAAAGAAGCCACATTCCTGGAAATGGCCCTAGACCAGCCCCAAGTGTGCTGTGATGGATGCAAACACACCAAAAATGAATAGTGCGGTGGTCCAGTAGTGGCACCTTCAGCTACTGCCTTTGAAATAAGAGAAAACGGGTGAATRTGCATAGTTTAAGGACCCCCTCGTAACCTACCCTCAGTCCTAGAGGAGGGGTGAGGCATGTGCAAAACCACCGTGTCTGGAGTGACCCTGTGACACCTCCCCTGTGCCGCAGGCCGGTGTCTGCCCCTTCAAGGTAACGCCAGAGCACTGGTAGCCTTAGGAGAACGGGGCGTCGTGGAGCACTTGCCCCTTGAAGTCGTGTGGTGTTAATGGAGGTCAGCGCAAAGCTGATTGCTCTGTACAATCCTGTAAGTCAAAGGGATGTCACTCGGTTTTGATCTCCAAAATCAGGCGTCTGCTCGTGGCTCGTGGGCTCCGGATGAGTTTTTCACTCATGAGGCTTTTCCCTTGCTCCCACCCCCCAAGAATTGGCTGTATTCTTGCATAGCGGCTGCCTTTCCTCTTGTAGTACTTAATGACATAAAACACAGGATATATTTAAATATAATAGCTTAGAAGTAAAGAGAGAGAACTATTACAAYAACACAGAATTGATTAAGGATTTTTGGAAGTTGTCTTTGTTGTCCTAGCTCATCTGATTGAAGCCAGCATTAAAAAATGACATAACCCTTAACCCATGGGACAGCCTGGACATACACGTGTGAGGAGACAARGGTTGACACATTAAACACTTGCTAACCTTTCTGTTCAGGTGGCATTCCTACCGACGTAACCCTGAATTTCCTTCACGTGAAAACCCCATGGCTAATGCCATTGAAAACATGCAAGATGTGTGTAGGTTCACTCCAATAGCACGGGGCAGTCTGTGGACGCAGGTTAAAATTAGCTTTCTGAATTGATTAGAGGAAAAGCAGGACCCTGGTTAGCTGCTAAGTCAGGTGCTATGACAAGACTGAGTATGAATTTGTCAACCTGTTGTGCAAGAAGTGTGTTTTATTAAACTTGTGCTCTGCTAACACAAAGTGTGTGCTCTGTGTTGTAGTTTCATTGGTTGTTATAACCTTGTGTTACGCTTGACATCTGACACTCCAAGSTCTGTTTTATAGAATTAACATATTCAGTTCTTTAGAAACAGAACATAATAACGAAATACCCACCATGTGCATGTGTGCACGCATACAGGTACACTGATTTACAGCAGCAGGAACACATACATAGAATTAAAAAACTTTCATGTTTTATTATGACCTGGAAACCTGTTTGACTTGTTTGGTTTCCATCTAAAACCATGTGTAAAATTTGAAGTGAATTAATGCCTAATACCCACTGACAGCTGACCTGACAGACTCTCTGTGCTTCTCRAAGTGTGTTATGTAGAGGCACGTCATAGGAACGACTGGTTACTTTCAATTCCCTTTGCGAAAAAATCCATCAGTAATGTGGCCCCTCAGAGGTACTTTATGGGCATTTATTGTACTCCACGTTACTAACTTGGATCCATCACCCTTGAGGCTCTTTTAAGGTGATTTCCTAGCAAATTAACACATGCCATAACATAGCCCTGCTCCTGAAAATCCAACACTCCTGCTTGCTGCTAAGGAATCTAATCACATCACCTGGGAGGGTGGATGGCCGGCTGAATGACCAGCTGTCAATGACAGAAGTGACTTCTTTTTCCTCCATTCAGCAGTTAAAGGGCTTCATTTTAGCATGTGCTGCAATGAAAGATGAATGAACCAAACAGCTCAACATGAGATTTAAATTTGTGTGCATGTTATTCTTAAATAAGCACCCAAACTCTTCCTATTCACTTCAGCCAGAATTCTGGAGCTGAGCTGGAAAAGATCAGGCCTCATGGGGTTTCTGGGAAGGACCCAAAACCGGAGGGACTTGCAGTCTCTGGGTATGGCAGGAGATCTGTCCAGATCCTTTCTCATGCTTATCTGCTATTATGAAAAATGCTACTTTTCCCCAAAAAATGTTGTGTCAGAATTGTTGAYGGGCCTCATTTTTTAATCCTAATAAAGCACTGTGCTCGTTGCTGCAGAGGAAAAARAGCAGTATCCGTTGAAAGTGAAATGCAGGACTATAATGATCCCTTGTGAGTTTTTTATTTTTAAGGCATGATTATTTTGAAAGTACTTTTTCTACTTAAGCAAATTATATATCCTTTCACSGTGGGACCCTTTCAAGTCTAAATCCCGCGGGTTCGTTTTCTCAGTGCACCCACTTGGTAGTACAGCCGTTCTGCCATTATTTTGATGGCCCTCTTTTGTTTCCTTCCCGGGCTCGCCAGCAGTGCACGCAGCACTTCCGAGAGGAAAATCCTTGTGAATTCTGCTCTCTTTCCCTGCATGTAAAAGCCAAGCTGACAGGCACAGTAGGGCGAAGCAGCTCTCACATTATGTGTTTGAATGCACGCTGCTTGGTTTATCGTGGGGTTACTCATGAAAAGTGGCGTTAATGAATTTCCTTTTGGCCTCTTTAATTGGGTTTCTTTCGCAAAGAAGCAATATGAAGTTAAAGTGATATTTCAGACAGACGCAGCGCTGCAAAACAAACAGTAGGTGGGACTGAGCTTATTGTACCCACCAACTTGTGTCAGGTTCCTATTTCAGCAATATGAAAGCATCTCAATAGGAGGGGGGAAAAGTACAGAAACCTTCTTCAGGCGTCTTAACACAGTGAGCAGGACGTGACACTGAGGAGGAAAAAAAAGGAGTTTATTCAACAGCTACCATTTAAAAAAAGTGAAGGATTTAGATGGAAAAGCCGATCAGATTAAATAACCTTTGAAACCCTCATTTATTTTTGCCAACGTGTTGCCTGTACTTTGAAATCACTTCTGTTAGGCTTTATCTAGCATGTGGCAGTCAAGATGACTGTTTGAAGAAAAGACCAGAACGCAAAAAAAAAGGCAGTTTTGGAGTTGAGAAGCGAGGGGAAGGAGCAGCTCAAGGTGACATTGTGGCCRTGAGACCCCTCTGCTTCCCTGAAGCCACTGCCTTGCCTGTGTGTGTGTTACTGCAAGATTTCCACTCTGGTGCAGCCGGCCTGGTTCCTGCTGAGCTTGTTCTCTCTGTAGTGAATGGTCGTCAGGGATTTCTTTTGTAGTTCACAAATATAATATATACATAATGTATACAAAAAACATAATAAATATATTATAGGCCTCCCAATGTATAATCAGGCCTCAAATGTACATATAAATTGTCATACAACTAAATATACATCCCCATTGTGCAGTGAAGTCAGATTACAAAGAACATAAAAAAATCACAAGGTGGAATATCCTTCCCCTCAAAGGTTAAGGGAAGAAAAGCCCCATTCCAGCGGAGTGTCCTTCAGCGTGGACCCAAGCGCTCCTTGCTGGGAGACTGGCCTCTGCTTGTCTTTGAGGACGTGGTTATTCAGAAGCCGAAAGCCCTGTTCTCATTACTTACTTCTCCCAGAGGCCTGGTGCCCTGCACAGTTTCTGTCCTGGTATCGCTGTCCTTCTCGGACGTGTTGCTCTAGCAGCCTCCCGCATCCCCGGCTCCTCTTTGCAAGCAGCAGMCGTGGATCCAGGCAGCTGGTAATGCTCCAAATTGCGTTTTATTTCAAAAGCTCCAGCTGAATTTTGTAGTCGTGAAGATGCCAGATCTGGTACAGATGTGAGGAGGCAGCTCTTCGTGTCGCTTTTACCTCTCCCCAGTGAGGTGCATTTCTGCAGGAGCAGCTTGGAAATTCCTATATTYGCGTGTGTTAGGACAGCGAGGAGACCTCGGATTTTATCAGAAAATAGCCCTTGGGAAMTGGCATAGAACTTGTTAGGCATGAAAGCAGCCAAAGGGCTATTAGGGCTATTAGCAGATTTTAAATTACTGGAGTTAACAGAGATGGCAATTTCAGGAAGATTTGTGGGGGAAAAAAGAAAAAAGAAGTTACAAAGCAGCAGGTTCTCATTTCCTAACTCTGCCATGTTATTTGTGCAGGAAAGGGACAGCTGTGCCCTAAAGCTCTCTGAAGCCTTTATGGCACTTTGCATGGGTGGGATCTGTATGGCACCAGGGACACACAGGGACTTTTTTCTCCCCGAACCAGCAGTTCTGGGTGTCCCTGCTGGTGCTTCTGCRGTCCCTTTTGTGGCCAGAGTGACATCAAGAGGCACCAGCGAARGGGAGCGGCTGCTGCTCGAGAGGAGAGCCCGAGCCCGGCTCCAGCGTGGGCAGCAGCGGCGGCTGCACGGTGGCATGGGGAAAATGGAGCAGTGGGGAAGGAGCAAAAGGAGAGGTGCTGTGGCTTGCTGAAGGCCACAGGGCAGGTCTGGGAGCTGGGGWCCAAAGCCAGAGCCTCCCAGCCTGGCAGGGGCTCAGGGCTGCACTGCAGCGCCAAAACCAGCAGGATTTAGGGATTTCTTCCCTACGGAAGCAGAGTGATGGCACGAGCTGAGCACTTTTTAAAAAGGGAAGACCACCAGCTCCATTGAAAGAGTGAAATTGAAACGCAAGTTTCCTCTTTCTGGTAAGCCCCTCACCAAAGGTATCTCACCACTGCAAAAACCAGCGCGTGCGGAGCTCGGAGCGGGGCTGGGTGGAGGCTGCAGCCCCGCGTCCTCGCAGAAGAGGGCAAAAGGCAGGGGGCTCTCGCACCAGCAACTCCCACCACTTTTACATGACTGTTTTTTACAATGTAAAAATACTAGTTACCATAGTAACCRTCACGTGGCTCCGCACTTAGCCTAACTCTGGAGATGCATTACAGGAACCTCGCGCAGAATGAAAATCCCAGCACCTCACAGGAACTTTTGCACTTCATCAGAGCGTTTCTCCGGGAAGCCCCCCTGCTTTCCTGTAACATTCTCCCTTCATTATATTGCAATATATCTCATTTATTATTCCACTGTTGCACATAAACTTTTTTTTCCTCTACCTYAGGGATCTCCAAGCAGATTTGTAATGCGACAGCAGCACCCTCTGTGCTGCTGCCGTGCGTGATCATTCACTAGTGACAAGGAGGGCTGTTCTTTTGCCAGGAATGATTTTTGATCTCGTCCCAGTAGTCTAAAACCTAAAGTATTTYATTGCATTCTGATGGCTGCATAGCTGAAATAAATAAAAAAGCCCTTTTTGTTCTATGATTCAAATTAAACACACGTCACCTCCAAGCCTTGGGTTCAGAAAYGGCAATTCTGTAGCTGCCTAATCACAAGGTAGGAGAGATGGAGCTGACAGCTGCCCCGCATCACGTGTTGCCGATGACCAGCAGTGGCAGGGAACGGCACTGCTCCTCCTGTCCTGGGAAAGACGTGCGTGTCGTCAGGGAAGAGCCACCCYGGGATGCCCCCGGCTGAGCACGGCGCTATCCAAGCGGGATGCAGAGGCAGGAACGGTGCTCGGAGCCAGGGATTTCCTGGGAGRTCGTGGGCACTGAGGTGCTTTACCCGCTGCAAGGGCTCCACCGTCCTCCCCGCTGGCGCCGTGCTGCCCTGCCTGGTCCCTGTCAGAGCCAGTAGGTTCCAGAGAGGCAGATAACGTCACCACTCACATCTGCAGCACAGGGTAGCYGAGCTCCTGACTTAACCCCTGCCTTCTGCTGCCCATGTCCCAGGCTCTTCACCAGTTCAGGCAACCAGTCCACAGGGTTGCGTTTCCCTTGACAGAAGTTGAAGACTTCCTTCCCCCAAGGCGAAGAACCAGAAAGATGCCAAAATGCAAAATAAGGATGTCCATAGTGACTGAGACACTCAGTAACCAAGAAAACCCTCACATGACCATTTTTTTTAAAAGAAAACAAGCTGCACTGGCTTGTCATGTGAATTAATACCCCTGCAGCATGGCTTTGTGCATTTGATCCTTGTTGATGTTTTTGATCACTACTGGATGAAGATGAAATCTTGGATGCTTCAGGGCTGCTCTTAGGACAGACTCAATGAGATAAAAACACATTCCAGGAAAATCTACTGAAGGCCATTTTTGTTGTAAATTATTTCCGGGTACACACAAGGCTCTAATTCCTCTACCAGAACACCCTGGAGATATGAGGCATTTCAGCAGAAGAAAGGCATGTTGAAAGTGCACATCAAAAGTCTGCCCTTCCAACCCACAGAAATAAGTGTCATTCAGAGGCATTAACGTTACTCCCTTGATCACAAGACTCTTCTCTTTCAGAAGAGTATTTCAGCACTCCACATCTTTTTCATCACAGTCTTCCTGAAGATCCAGACATCTCTGACCACAGACACTGTCCAGTATCCTCTTGTGACAACCCCACCAGGGTCTGCAGCCRGATCTGCAGCTCCACTGCACACTGSTCCCASAGSWTCCAGGCTTTTCCACCAYAGTCCTTGCTGAAGGTTACTCAAACCCTGCTTCAGTGGCTGAATTTCTGGCTGCCCCCARCAAAGGCATCATCTATAATTCAGGGAGCATGAATAGTTTAACCMCCACTAAGGTCCATTCCTTGCCCTAAATGAGACAACCCTTCTCTTTTCTCAAGTTTGTATCCTTATTTCTCCGTATTTAAGTCTTGTGGAGATGCTACGCACATCAAATGAGACATGAAACACTTCTCTTACTCAGCACAAACTCTCTCTGTCTCAAGCACCCACTCCCCAAACTTATCAGTCTTSTGATAATTCAACTCATCCTAGCAGACAACGAAGGACCCAGTTGCTTTCAAGTGTGGAGATGAGCAATGCATGAAGATTGCTTGTGGGTCAACGTCACTCGGGAGCACACAGTGAAGGTCGCACCCGAGCAGGACACCGCAGTGCAGCAGAGGACAAGGGTGACTGTCCTGGCAATACCACAGTGCTGGAAAAGCAGTATTCCAGCAGGCTGGGGCTAGGAAGGGGACTTCCAGAGCTGGCAAAACTCATGGCACCCTTCAGGCTGGTCTGCACTAGACTGGGAGCGCCCGTTGGACGCTCTACAGAAAGAGGAAAGGTCCAGCTGTAGGCTGTGCCATGGGGCTGTTGGGTGGAGGAATAAAGGAYGAAGAGACAGAAAAATTGTGGATCTGTTCACTCTCTGGTGGCATCTCTCCATCCCTTCTCACCCTAGGAAGGACAGGATGGGACAGAAGAGAGGACCGAGTGTGTGACGGGCAGTGCCTCCCCTTCACATCTCACTCGCTGCACTTCAGAAGCGTGATGAAACACGTCCTCGGCCTTTGAGGACCAGCCAGCAGGGCAGTTGTGGCTAATTCCTCATCACACAGCTGGCCCAAGGCAAGCAGGTCATACCGTGTGAGTTGCACTGTGCAAATCATTGCGTTTCACAATCTGCTTAGTTTGAACCTGGTGTGAATCACTTTAATCTGTGTCTGAAGAATCAGGTATCTTCTAACTTAAGCACATGACTGGAGTCCCTTGAGTCTCTCAAATTTGGTCACAGAGTAAAATATGTGAAAAAATACAGCATTTCCAACACGTTTTCATAGATGAAAAAATCCATGTTTGGAAAGGTTTGGTTGAAAAATTAAAAAAGCAGATGTATACCCATTGAAAACAACCTAGTTTAAAAGTGAAAAACTCCAAGATTTCCTTTGAAGAGAAAACAAAAGGAAAAGCCAAACCATTCCGACAGGAAGAGCTAAATTCCCATTCAATTGAAATTGAAAATGAGAATCTATGTGCTGAAGAGAAGAGATAGGGGMGAGGCTTCTGCCCTGGCAGAGGCAGCAGAGCAGGGCTTCCCCCTGCCCGTGGCAGCACAGGAAGCTCCCGAGTGTTTGCCTGGGAGGAGGATATTCAGTTGTGTCTAGTGATCAGCTGGTGTCTGATGCTCAGCTGAGATAACCTGGGATTGCATACAGCTTACTTTCCCATTGGCTTCCATGGCAAGGTGGGCAGGCATGGCTGGAGCCTCCTCGCACTCCTCCCACGTGTCCCTGTCCCCTCTTTGGGAGAGGGCCCCTGTTTGGGATAGCCATGAGTGTGTTTAAGCGTGCCTCAGGTAGCCCCTGCTCCTCACAGTGCTCATGTGTTCAAAGCAGGTTCTTTTCCACCTTTAGCTTAYGGCTGATTGCGCTTCTGTCCACTCTGGTCTCCACCATCTCAGATGTAGAGCATTTATTATTTGGTCTCTGGCAAAGAAYGAAGAGGAGCCAGAAGACCTTGTGCTTTATCTGATAATAGTAATATATTTGCTTACAGCCAAAAAAAAATCTTTTGGATTTTGTTTTAGCRTTTCCCTGGGGTTCTCTGTATTTGCACAGCACATAGCACAGTGGAGCTACGACACACAGCAGGGTTTTCTAAATACTCTTGCAAATACTCCAGCTATACCATCCCCATTTGTATGTCTTACAGAAACGARTGTAAAGGCCTCAGAGTTGATTCCGTGATACGGGTAGGGACACAGGGCAAGAAGAGACTGAAAAATCAGAGCACTTACAGACACTTGTAAGGCCGTGGGGAGACCCCTACGTCTCTACAATTCAAACTGGTCCTAAACCAYCCCGTATCTTCATGTTGACCTAGTTTCAATCATTATGTCTACAACTCTCAGCAGACCTGAAAGATTAGAAAACTGAACGAATTAAGTTTGCTGGCAGATAATCCCAGAAATTTCATAACAAGAAAATAGATCTTCTATCTGATGTTATTGATAAGATCACTGGGGATGTCTGGCCTGAGGCAAACCTTCACTCTGGGGAAAGCATTTGGATCCAATTCCAAGAACAGCTTCTTATGACTGAGGCCAGGTCTGTGTGCTGACACCAGTATGTTCAGAAGTGGCACTCRGGCAAGCCAAGGTGACCCCCAGCATTGGGAGACCGGGAACCTTCTGGGAGGCAGGGAGCTGGCGGACAGGAAGCCTTCCCATTAATTCACCTCATCTGCAGCCTGAGGTGAGAAGAGCACAGGGGCATCCTGGATATCCCCRGGGGTATCCCAAGCATGGGCTGCAAGGTTGTGGAGGGGCACCAGTCGCACTTAGGGGCATTATTTAGCTGTTCTTGCCATCAGTGTTGCCGTGTGAAGAYTGAGAGCATCAAGATCTTCGATTATGTCACGAGTGTCTTCCAGGCAGGTGCTCAGAGCCTTGCAGAGTGAAACCCTCCATCACATGCAAGGCTATGGGCCACATGTCTATGTACAGACCAGAGACTGGCTGGAAACCACTGCCATGAGTGAGGGAAGCTCAAAGTCRTCTGTAATATGCAATAATACAAATATACTGGCAAAACATTCCAGGAATTAATGGATAAAGTAACCTCCAACCTTGCCYTGCTCCAAAACTGGAGGTTGGAAAGGAAGGAGACAGCTGGAAAGGTGTCTGGTATTCATTTTAATTACCGTGCAGCAATGGTCAGGGAGTGCAGCAGTTTGAAAGAGTCTCCCATTTATCCCATAGGATATTGTACTATATCCCATATATTGTTTCAGCATAGGAAAATGCAGTGGAAAAAATACAATGACAGGTGGGAGTTTTTGAAGCATTTTGTGAAGTCTCTCTCTTTCCTCAAAAGATTTCTTATACAATGACCACACAATGATTTCACCCTCTTTTTGCACAGAAAATCCTGATAGGGAAATGTGGTGGGGAAAAGTCCTTCCACATTGAAATCCAAACAAATCACTTTTTTGCATATTAATAAGGTTCCTGATTGAAAGTGTTCTAGCTATTCACAGAGGATTATCAGCAGCAAATGTTGCTAATTTAAGCCTGGCAATTAAATGGAAAAAGAAAAGAACTACTCCCTTAGAAACAGCCATAAAGAAGATGCATCCACMCAGCAAACTTCACCAAGCTCAGCTCGACCCCTCAAGCCTGGTCACMAATCCACCAAGATTTCCATCCACGCCGCAGTGCACTAAAGCAAACCACATCTACAAGGACGCGATGTGTTATTGTGTCGAACCCCTTGCTAAACATCGATAACCTCCACCCGCCAAGGCTGTCATCTCTCCGTAGAAAGCGATCCGGTTGCTCAGGCATGGTTCTGCTGCCCTTCTGGGAGCAGATCAGGAATTTCATGTGACAACGGCACACGCAGATGATCCAAAAATTCCGGGAAGAGAATTAAGTCTAACGCAGGAAAAGTGTAGAAGGAAGGAGGGACATATCCTTAACTGCAGCGTGCTAGCGGTGTCCTGTGGGATTCAGGAGAGTGGGTGGCAGAGAGATGCCRCTTTCCCCAAGCAGCTTTTAAGCAGAGCTATTCCAGGAGAAGCTGCTGATGGGCTCTCAGGGAGCCACTGAGGGCTTTTGTATTAACCATTCAGGGATATATGGCTGGAATTAGGAGGGCAGCCCAGCTGCTTATGCGCAGTAGTTTGAAAGGGATCAAGGGAAACGAGTCAGCAGAGAGGTCTCTARCCATCACTTCTGCTTAGATGGAGAAACGGTGGCGGAGAGTACCTGCTGTTAGGCAGTGCCTGCCCGGGCCGTCTTTGCTCCTCGAGCTGCTGCGATTTCAGAGGCAGAGCGYTCAGCACTGCAGAGCTGCAGGCAGCCAGAGCCGTTTTCCCTGCACCCCGTCAGGAAGCAGCTCTTTTCCACGCTCGACCCGGACTTTGCAGCCTGAGCAGGGAGGAGAAATGGCTCTGCAAATCTGCTGCCAGTCAGCACAGTCACTCGGAAAGGCGAAGCGGGGCTTTGGTCTTTTTCTTTTTTTTATTTTATTGTATGGTTATTTATTGTGCCTCTTTGAATTTGCATCCCAAGGGCTTCTGTATGACAGAATATAATAGCATTAGTCACCATTTTACGCGTTAGGGAACATAATATTTAGCACTTACTTACAACAATTCCCTGCTTCAAAGTGCCACACAAACATTTAGAATATACTGCATTTTGTTCCGTTTTTGTCAGAGACAGCTTGTGCTCGCCTGGAGCTGTACAACTTCCCTTTCTATTATCCCACACGAGAAATGGGGCTTTTCTGTCACCACCTCTGTCAAGTCAAAGGATATCAATTTCCTAGCCTTTTATTCCGAGTAGATCTGAGTGAAAGAGACTTCACTGGCTTCCTCTTTTCCCCCTGGATCCACACCTCCCATGGACCCACTGTATTCCTGACTAACGATGTCCACGTCTAGCATTACACAGGAGGAATGAATCAGATAGGAGTGAGTTACACAGGACTGGTGAATGAGCCTTTCTTTTTTTCTCTTTTTTGGCAGCTTTTCCATAGAGATGTATGTTATATCTCAGGTGTAACCTCCTCCCGGCCCCAGGGACCAGCTCTTCACAACGGACTGGCTGATTCACAGCAGGCTTTTGGGAACAGTTGAGGACTGCAAAGCTCATGGGGGAGGTTGTGAGGTTGCTCTGCCTTATGCTTAAGATCAAAAAGATTCTGTATAGTAAATTTTTACCCTGAGAGAAATGTTGAATGCATTTAATAAAGAAATCTATCAATCAAGTTTGTGTTGGGAGTATCCAACTTCTGGTATAACCTAATTGCTTTCAGTTGTATACATTTTAGGTCTAAAATAATGCAATTTATGCAACCAATGACAAAATGTTTTACATTGCCAGGACATATTCTGAATTCTTGGTCCCATACCACAGCATATGAAAAGTGCTCATTCTTAATAGYTTAAAATCTATTCCATTATATCAGTGATTTTCCCACCTGCAGGCTTTTGTAGGAGCTGTGACATTATTCCAAGCGTCCCACAAAAGAGGACTAAGAAAAATAAGCTTCTCTGTTATTTAACACATGTCTACGTATAGATTTTCAAAGATCTCTGTATGTCTGCTAGAAAACATTTGGGATTCCCAAATCAAAAAAAAAAAAAAAATTTTTTGCTAAGTTTCAAGAAGCTTTTATGGATCCTTTGCAAAACAGATCTTAATCTTGCCTTCAGTTTTACTGCCTAAGGACAGCTGAGAGAGAAAGATTAAAAATACCATCTCAGTTGGACCCATCACACAGGATATGTTCATTATCTAACTGTGATTTGTAGTGCAATGAATTCTCAAGAAATATCTCAGGTTGGCAAGTGTATTCTTACTAAAGAATATTTCAGGATAGATGGGATCTCTCTTGGGTCATCTAACCCATTTCCCAGTAGTCATTAAAAGAAAAAACAAGAAACAGTGATATGACATCAGYTGTATTGAAAGGTCTTCTGAGAAGGCAACAGAGAAGTCTGTCATGATATGTATGTCACACGCATTAGTTTTGACAAATAGAAAATACCAAATCTAAGAACAATGAAGCATATAAATATGCCAATTCCAGAGTCATAACAATCCACAGTCTCCACAAATTGCATGCATTTTTCTTCCACCAGCCACACTCTTGCACGCCTCATGCATTTTAATGCACACTTGCTATGCAGATGAGTTTCGAATAACTCCTGTTTATCAGCTGAACAAAAGCCCAAAGTCTCACCAAAACCCAAGAAGTTCCTCCAGACTCAGGAGATGATGGGCTCCGCTCCGAAGCTCAGCCGCAGTTGTGTGGAGGGACAAAGTGCCCGTGCGTCTCCTCCAACAGGGCTCCGCTGCTGCCGCTTTGAGGACAGAGTGCTGGGAAACCTGCCGTCCTCAAGCACACTGCTCAGGGAGAGAGGAAACCCGGCAACTCGGAGTGGATGGTCTGTTCTCTCAGACAAAAATATGCTTCATCCACACAGCCTGGATCTCACTGCACCATTAGCATGGAACGGTGAATTCTGTAGTCCGTTTCCCAAGAGAAACAAAATGTAGTGCCCATTGAACAACCATAAACTGTCCGAAATTTCTACCAAGCCCATGTTTTATGGGTTCAGCCTAAAGAACCATTGACTCATCACAAGCTCGTTGCTTTGAATAGTCTCACCAGCTGGGTTTGTACAGTCCTACCTCAAGTCACTCCTGTAGTCCCTAGATTTTGCAGGTCTAGAAAGTAACTTGCTGATATTTAGCTGGAGACCTTTAATTTATTTATTTATTTATTTATTTGTCAATAGGTCAGCAATGAACAAGGCAGACATGAGCTTACTCTAAACACCCAAATTCGAGTCTTCTCTGCTTCCTCGGACATRCATTTTCTAAAGACTAATCTGGAAGCCTGCACTCATTCAGTACTCACAATAACACTTGCAGATGATGCTTTGAAGCATCCTAATTCTTTTAAAGCWGAGAGATTTCTTTGAAATTAAAAACACGCCAATGAGGACACATTACATTTTTCTTTCCTCAACAGAATCTGGATGTTGGGCTGACAGGCAGCTGGTAACTGCAGACAAAAGTACAAAAAAAAAAAAAAAAAGAAATAAGAAAAAGAAAATTAAATGGCACATATTGCTGCATGTAAACAGCAGTGCCTGTATCACAGAGACACCTAGGAACTCATTTTATGTTAAATTGGGGTTCTAACCTTGTCCAGGTTCATTGTAGCAGCAGGACATAAAACAGTTACTGCCAACAGGACATAAACTGATAAAGCAAGCAGGGAAGAGGCAAATCTTTCCTACTGCTGGTCCTCTGCACACCAGAGCTGCAAGCCATGCAGGTTTATGCTGCACCTCTGAAAGGGATGGGAGAAACGGCCCCACCTTTGTTCCTCYATTCAATTCACAAACCTAAAATAGGTTGGGGATAAAGCCAAGACCTTGTGACCCTCTGTTGTGCCGACTGAATTAAAGTTATCATGGAAAGTGCCCTACTGGCAAAACTGAATGGTTGTACATCCTGGGGCTGGACAATGGGAAGCACTGATAAAAGGTGCTGAGTGGCTTTAGAAATACGAGAAGACAAAACCTTCTGCTCTATCTGAAGAAGAAAACATTGATCTGGAGGGTGTTCATTCGCTGTGACCCAAAAACCAGAAGCAGGGACACTACCCGAGCAAAGCGAGCAGGAGAAGGAGGCAGCAAAGAGGATTTGGAGCGACTGAAGATTAGAATCTGAAGAGAGGTCATTAAATAAATAACTAGATCAGGAGCCAGACATGAAGCAGAGACATCATGCAGAGCATCAAAATGAGCAATTGCCACCGGGCAGTGCATCCATCACAAAGGCACAGTATGTCGAGGGAACTTCACAGGTGACCGTGTGCAGAAAGTGCACAAGGGAAGCAGAGCAGCACCCTCACACAGTACCCACTTCAGGCAGGGGGTGCAGCTCTTCCGACACAAAAAAAGGATGGTGTGAGCAAGACCGGTCCCAACCTTTTTTTTCTGGGTTAATTGAATGCTGCCCATGGAATAACTGCAGGAAGAATGCAGAATTCCAAGTGTCAAGCGAGTAAATTTGTATTAAAGTAACTGCAATTATACACAGCCTGCTCTCGCTCCCATGGGAGGCTGTGGCGGTTTTGTGATGGACTTCTCTGGAAGCGGAATTAGGATGATAATCGATACAAGCACAGCCATCGTTTTGCATTTTCTTGTAGCTGCCAAAGCCTACGATAGTGAAAAGCAAAGGGGTTTTTTAGATTACAGAGCAAAGGCTTGCAGAGATTTCAGCTACTCTGTGAATAATGGCATGTGATCAAGTCCTTTTGTGAACAAAAAAAAGGAGAATTTCCCTGTTACGTGCACATAATTCTAATGCTATGCCTAGTTATTTGCTTCACTGCTACTTRGATCACCATACAGTGTTTAGTTGCACAAAAGGTTTTGATCAGTGAACACATTTTTCACCTCTAATGTAAATACTGTTTTGTGCCTTAACTCTGTTAATGGCAAATGGGTCACTGATACAACAAAAGCAGCACTAATTTTAGTGCTATAAATGACCCAATGTGCTCAAAAAAATTACCACTCCTTTCAATTACATATGCAATCAGGTATCTGGAAAAGCCATTCAATGTATGTTTGATTGCTTTTTCCAAATAAACAAATAAATAAATAAAAGTACTAACTGAGAAAACAGCTGTTTGCTTGCCCAAACATCAGTGGGTGTCTTTTGGAAGCAGGCCAGAGAGATTTAAGGGAGGCAGCCAGTGATGCAGGCGGGTGCATGAGGTTGCTTCCTGGGTGCATCCGAAGCCGAGTATGAAGAGAAATGTGCAGTGAGAGCTGCTCCAACCGAAAAGCCGAGCTGCGAGAAGGAAGGGGTGATTACATTGTTGAGCGACGAGTGCGGAATGTGGTCAGCCCATTCCAGATAACTGCAGTTTATTCCACACCTCTGCTCTGAAGGGTATGATAGGAAAATCCTCATTTGGCTTCTGTGCCCAGCTAACCCAAAGAAATAAGAAGTTCTCTAAATAGAAATTATTTTCCAAGCAGATAACGCAGCCTGCTTCAGGGAAGCACGGACAATTCCCATGGATTGCACTCAAGGTTGATTCAATGACACATCCTAAATTTTAGCCAAGAGTCTACCCACCTCAGAGCAATGTGATATGCCCAGAGCAAATGGACAGGAGAAAGGGCAGTGCTAAGCACCGACTCTTCTTCCTGGGACATTAACTTTGCATTGATGAGACCTCTAGATTTTAGAGAGTGCTTACAGGAGCATAGTGAGAACTGCTTGTAAGGAGCCAGAAGTTTCCCTTGGCTTTCCAAAGCAGAAAWTCCTTTGCTTTGCTCTCGTGTTTGGTGTCAGTAAGGTGAACTGTGAAAAACTTCTGCAGTCACCACAGAAACACACCTGAACAGATCAAATCCCTACAGATGAAGAGGCAATGGTCCCTCAGAACATCAGGACCAAACGCTCTGCACTGCCCRAGGAAGCCAACCAGACCTCGGCAGCAGGTACTCGTGACACAGTATTGGGAGAATGAACACCTAGGCTATCCCTGGGCTTTGCTACCCAATTATCACCCTCAGAGATCAACCACTGCTTCTGCAGGTCAGCCCAGACAAACTCCTAACTTGAGAGCATGGCTTGAGCTTGAGGTTAGGAGAGGTCTGCTGACCACAAAGGCTCCTTGTCCCCTGCCAGCCCCTTGCAGTCACCCTAACCCTTCGGGGGCTCCTTCAGCCCCTTCCAGGGCTGATACAGGCATTACCAGAGCTTGCCAGAGACAGAGTCTGTGAAGGTGTGCTCAAGGATAGTCTCCTCTTCCCCCTCACCCCTCATTTGCTTTTATCCAGCATGTGGTCAGGAAGAAGTGGATTTCTGAAAAACAGTTGTATCATTCCTTTAGTAGCAAGCCCTGCTGCTATTCAGTAGGATTGCTGGGACTTGGAGGGTTTCAATTTTCAGTACTTTCCTTCGCGTGTGCTCTCTTTTGACAAAATGATGTCTTACTGCAGTTATTTTGCAGTTATTCTGATCTGGAAAGGAGGTGTGAGGGACAGCGTTGGCCGTTGCCTTCTGCCCTTGGGCAGAGAAGGATAAGGAGGGTCATAGATGCTCTCTGGCTCTCCCTGCCCGTGGGCCTGCCAGGCGTAATGTTTGCATTTTGTTTCATTCATTCACCACACTATCAGTGTAACCCACAACAACATGGGTGACATTTGTTGTGAGCTGGCCTCTTTTTCATTAAGAATTGGCCTAAATCCACACACATTTACTGGTAATTGCCAGGCAGGCAGCACAGAGCAAATACCTTTTATTTCAAATCCAAGACAAGTCAGTGCTGGTTGATAGTTTGTTGGCACTTTCCTACATTAATTAAGTACCTCTCATCTAGTATTACACATGGTCTTTCTGAAAGCCTCTAGTGAAAAGTCTATTTGTTAAAAGTGCCAGTTTAAGTCAAAACAACATCCAATATTGCAAATTAGGAGTCCAGATTCCAGGATGAGATCTATTAGTCTTTCCCTGTTTAGCTAATTAAAAACATGGAGGGACAGAATTTGTTCTGTCAGTCTTCAATCTGCAGGACTCCTTACAGTAGCTAAGAAAAGAACACCAAATTCCCTTCATTTATCTTAAGATATCGGCTGCCTTATCCATCTGCAAGCAAAGAATGTTTTTGCTTAGCTTGCTTAACTAAATGAATCTTGGTTCGCTTGCTTGCAGCTGAAGACAAATTAGGCTGATTATGTACGAAAGGGCATACAGTACATCTAGGAATTAAACTGTGGCTCGGTATTTGGGATGAATGAAATGAATAGACAGCAATAGCTTTGCATTTCTCTGAACAATCAGCAGCCCTCTTTCTCTCACAGTCTTTTTAAGGCACTTTCCAAATAATCCTTGGTGTTATTCTCGTGTGTGTTTAAGCTGCTCTTTGGCAAGTCTGGATTTTTAAAGAAACAACAAAAAAAAAATCCACATGCAAACTTTTCCACTTGGGTATGTGACGCATTTCACAGCTCCCTATCTTACTGCAAAGCTGCCTTTCATCCCTCAGCTGAGGATTTCTTCACTTCATTASACTGCTTGGTGTGCAAGACACTGAGGCAAGCAATAACAACATCCTTCAGCACTGCTTCTCCCACATCGCTTTTATTCCATAGGATGCTGTGGAACAAACATCCTATCCAATGAGCAAGGATTTGACAGGGGGTATTTGACTTTCAGCAGTCTTGGTTGTAAGGGCAGTGTGCTGAAACACTGAATTTTTTTCATGTGTGGATGGATTTCAGTAATTAACAYATTTTAGCCCAAATCACAATCATCCTCTCGAAAAGAATAGTAATTGGTAACAAAATCTATGGCATGCAGTTTCATCAAATGCAAATTYGGTCTAATAAAGGCCTCAGAGGCTAAGTGGCATTAGGAGAATGAAATAAACGACAATTTTGGCAAAAAGTAATTATTTCCTGACATTTTTAGCACAATGATTTTTGAGTGAATATTAGTAATTTTAGAGTTTACAGGTTCAAAATGAGGATTCAAAACATACAGTCAAAAAGGTTTTACAGGAATGCTCTGGTGATGTACCATTGACACGTGGCCATCCCATGTTCGACCGCTTCTCATTCATTCATTCCCACACACAAAGCAGATATATCTCTGACAACCTGGACCTTCAGCTGCCCAGTTCAGTGCCAGGGCAGGACAGAGGCTCTGCCCTCCCTTTTGAAAGCAATGTACAAATTTCTGGGAAAGATGGTAGAGGCCCGGGCAGAGCAGAATCCTTCTGGGGATATTCCCAGGGAAATTTCTCTAAACAAAGGACAACACTAAGGCATCTGGAGTTTGCAAACCAGAAGTCTTTGTATTTTTTGAGCATCCTAAGAAGAGATGGTCTTGTGGGGTACCTTGGTTTGCATTTGCGACTGTGCAAAACATCTCATMCAGATGCAATTGCAGATGGGCAGCTAAAGGACACATATTGATGGTGAKTTACCCACTCTAAGATGGGAAGCCCATGGCAAAGCAAATACTGAACCCATGTCCTTGGAGTCTGAGGTCATGGCTCTAATAGTATTTTTTTTCCTGTTGTTTTTCCAAAATATGAGGGTTCTTTCTATCTGCACCTGCTTTCCTGCAACTGGATTATCTTCTCTCCCTGCATTTGCTTCCCAGCTGACCTCTGTCTATATTCCTGAGATCATCTTCTCTCCCCGGCGAGTACTGACTCACCTGCTATGGCTGCCCTAATGCCTAGTACCATTCTTGGGTTTTCTCCACTTTCTKAGCAGTGTGGGCAGTGACACTAGGCTGGCGCTTGTGCCTTCTCATTGCAGATGCTCTGACAAATGTGCAGGTCATAAAGAAGCAGGAGAGCACCGATTAGACCACAGGCAAATGCCTTTTGGTCTCACTAATGATACCCAGGTCACTGTAAGAACTTCAGACCTGGATGCTCTCTGTGTGCTGAAATGTGATTCCCATCTGATTAAGCAAAGCAGAACAAAAGTTTTCTTGCAAATCAAGTTGGCTGACACAAACACGGAGAACACCCTGTAATACTTTCTTAGCACATTTCTGACTCCAAAAGCAYAGAAAGCAAATATAACAAGCTAAATCTCCAGCTTGAGACAACTTAGTTGATGTGAGGTGGGATACAGCTCTTGGTCTGAATTGGATGCTATTTTATTAAATGATGATAGGTACTCATGAATATAAGTTAGTAGTTTCCTTTTATCCAAGATTTTTGTTTTCCTGTGATTTGACAGGAYGCTGTTTTACTATGTAAACTTGCTTTTGATGCACTGGCACACCAAGAACGTATCAATCACAAGGAAAACAAGACAAAAAAAACATAATACGGTTTGGTTTGGTTTTGTAACACAGTTGTTGAGCTTTCATGATATAAGCCCCATAGTAAAATGATTAGCTATATACAGAAGCCCACATCCAGCTTTCTCTTGAAAGATTACATTCCAAACACACACACTTATATTTCTATAAAAGCCATATAAACAGCTATTCAGTCATATCCTAACATAAAGAACATRCACCACAGGCAATCAGAGAGATAAACCCTTGTCTAACAACGTGCAGCTTTGTCTCTCTCCTAGCTACAACTCTCCATCATGCTGAAAATAATTTTGCACCTACTGGTGAATCTAGGCTCTCAGTACTGAAGACTATTATATCCCTAGCTGTATAAACACCAAATGGCAGATGAAAATATACACAGGTATCATATCATACCGTTATCAGGAGATCACCAATACATATTTGCCTCTTTTCAGATACTATTTATATAGTTTTTAGTTGCTGTCTTTCTTTCCAGAAAAGACTGTTTAGGAATTTACATTTTTTGCGGTATAGTAATGTATAGTATTGTGACAGGTACCTAAAGAAAAAAGGCAAAAAAAAAAGCAATGATTCATTTTATACATATTTTGTACCGAGTAATCAGTGTTTCTTAAAAAAAAAAGAAAAAAGAAAAAAACAAGAAAAAGCAACATTCATCAGAAATGTGAATATTTTTTAAAATATTTTTTTCTTGTGTTGGTGACATGAAGCAGGAGGAACTGTTTAAAATTTTTCATTAAGGCTTAAGTATATTAATGTAAGCAAAGATAGAAAGATAATACTAGCATTAACAACATTAATGACTAGYTTGTTTTAACAGCTCTTAACTAAATGATCCTCTTGACTATTTCAGGTATAGAAAGCTGTAGTATCTCTATATGTCTATATGAAGGGAAATTCAAAAAAAAGAACACCGCATAGTGACAGATAAACCAGGATCAGGCCTCAGGAAYGTATCCGGAAATTCCTCATCTTTTTGTACTCCCTGGACTGTCAATCCAGCTCAGGGTGCAGAGGAGGCAGGTGCATCACGGGTGCCTACAGAGCTGAGGAGCCTCTGGGAATAAACGCGGCTGTGCTGGGATCCCATCTCACGGGGCTTAGGCAAGTTCCTGAAGGAATATTCCAACTTACACGCAGGTCAGGCTGTGCCTTTTTTCTGTAAAGAGCGCGAAAGAGGCTACATTACATATAAATAAAAATAAAATAAATAAACCTACCTGCAAGCAATGGAATTACAGACTCAGCTGAACTACACACTTTACACTACTGCATGAAGAATTGCATTTTAAAAATGAGATCAATCCTGGTAGGGTTGATACAGGCATTCCCTAGCTAGATAACTAAACAAATGCCCCAGGGAAGAGGTATAAAGAATATTTTTCTGACCGTCTTTGTATAGAAAAGCCCCTTGCACCCGGATGAGCACTCTGGCCCAAATCTTGGTGTTCACACAACAGATTTGCAGAAGCTGCTTATGCTTTAAAAATAGTTCTCTGTAGTGCTGACTCCCCTGTGCTCTTGAAAAACACTGTAGGAAGTTTCTTTTGGCCCTGTGGTCAATGGACTCATTTTGAGTGACTCATAATYGGTCCATTTTTAATAAACTACAGTTTCTAACATATGGTCTTCATCTCCACTGGAAAACTGAGGGATTACAAATCAAATTAAAAGGAAAGGTGGGGGGGCAGGCTGACAACTGTAGAATTGGCATCACTAAGATAAACAGAGAAACAGCAGGGAAGGGCAGTGTCACCTGCCTGGCTGCCTGACTGCACCACCTGCCTTGGCCATGCAGATCTGTATCGAAACAGCAAATTCCACCAGGGAAATGACTCACAGAGATGTTGGCAGGTTTGCAATGCAAGAAATGGAAGAAGAACAAAGCCAGAACTGGTTCATATTTTAACTGAGAGTTATCTACACCATGCCCATTCAGACAGGAGACACCACACGTGCGCTGAGCCGAGCGTATGTGTGTCTGCAGCATAAGCCAGCCTGGAATGACCACACACGAAACTTTTCTAGGGATAAAAAAGGGCTTCAAACCATTTTGGTTTACTATTGCATTGGTTTGGGGTTTACGTACATTGCTATTTCCTAGCTCTGAGTAATAATGGAAGTAAATGCAACCTCTCTCCCACAGAAATAAGCAAGGGCAGGCACCTCCCAACACTGCTAACCAATTTTGCAGGCTCACTCCATTCCAATGGCATTGAAAACATTTTGTTACTGATTCAAGTCTAACTGGCAAATCATCCATCCAGGATTTCCTGCATAGACCAAGCTATTTAGAACAGCCAGGAACTCCCTTTTCTTTAACACTTAAAAGCTCAATAAATGTGTCAAATGAGCATATTAAAGGAATAATTAAGGTAGCATGAAGCATGAGGAAAAAAAACCCCAGACCTGTACCTATTATCCTCTAATATTTTCTCTTTCATATTATCAAAAGATCAAGTTCTTACGCCTGCTGAACTACAATAGCTGTGAAAACCTGAGCTCAAACAGAAGCTCATAATGAAAAGCATTTCCTAAAGCTGCTTTAGCAGGTGTTTCCTGCTGAAATGGGGAGGGTCACGAATGTAAATCTCATTTTGAATTTTTCTAACCCCAGGGATAATATTCAGTAGTGCTGCCACTCTCACTGCCATCTGCACTAGAAAGTAGTTCAAACTGAACCAGATAGCACTTGATCCCACTGAGTGAGCCCAATTGTTTGCATTCTTGCACAAATGTGTGAATGACAGCCTTCCGGCGAAGCAAATGCTGGTTCTGCTCCCTTCAAAGGGTTTGCGAGTGATCCTTGCCCTGCCGACTTCATCCTTAATTGGCCTACACAGTGGGGAGCAATTAAAAATAAATGGTGGCTTGCTGCGCTGCTGGAAGGGGGAGTTCTGCGACTTCAGGCACGAGCGCAGCTACCTTAGTCCACTGCACATGCCATGGCAGGACAGAGAGGAGAGAGACCTGGGCATTCTGCATAAATGCCGTGGAAAAATCACCTTGTGGCTTTGCAACGAATCGTCATCAGCCGTATGATTCAAGGTTTGATTGTCTGGGGCAATAACTTGCCCTGGTGTTCCTGCAGAATGTGAGGAATGGCATTTCCCATTACAGAAGTAATGGATCCAGAAATGTATTTCTCAGCAAGATACAATGTTCCCCCTGCCACAGACTCTCAGCAGAGAGAGCAGAATGTTTATTGCCCAAGTGGAAAACAAGGAGTCTCCAAATGAAATATCCAATATCCAAAGTTTTAAAACCATATATATGTAGTTTTTTGTTTTCTTTTTAATGAAAGATGACTAATCTTGAAAAAACAGTGTCCCATAACTGTATTGTGACAGATTCTTTGAAAGTTTATTCACAGGAGGATGGAGATCTTCCAAACCCGCCTGGATGCCACCCTCTGCCACGTGCTCTAGGTGTCCCTGCTGGAGCAGGGGGGTTGGACTAGATGATCTCTAGAGGTCCCTTCCAACCCTAAAGATGGTCCCTAAAGATTCTGTGATTCCATGATTCTGTGTGATTTTGAACCAACCATTAACTCTCCAAGACCATCTGTACCAAGCAATGGAGTTTGATATAAATTTTTAACTATTGATTAAAGAAAATCTGCAGCCAGGAAGAACTGAAAATCCCTATCATTTTTTGAATGAAAAATACAGATTTTTTGCTAGGGATTCCATCCTATTCTTTAAATGAACACACCAGCCCACAACTCCGTGATATTCAGAAACAGATTAAAACACAGACCGGGGAAACTGAGGCTCACTTGATTCTCCTTCGTTCCTTGGAGCTATATGACACGAAAGGGGTCAGCTTCACCCAGGAACTAACTGGAAAATCCAGGTCAGGAAAGTCACTTTATAAACACCATGTGTAGATCATTAGCAAACTGTAGGGCTGCACGTCTCGTATTTTATCTTGCTGCTGTACTGTGAAGCATTTCAGTGCTTCTTCTATCAGAATTGTGTGATACCTCTAGGGAGATCTCCTAATTTCATGGTGAAATAGAAGGGGACAAAGTCTACCCTGGAAAAGCTACAGGAAGCAGTTTGCTCTTGCCCGTACGTGTCGATACTAAATGGAAACTAAGAAAAGGCTTTAAGCAGATGATATCCTAAATAATCTGTGATGTATTCTTTAGGAGTTAATTTATCTGTAAAAAGCTGCTGATGCTTTTTAAGCAGATTGAGTATGGGATACAGCTAATGCAGAGCACACACTGCTTGTTAAACTCATTTTTATGCCTACAGGTTAGATGAAAATGCAAACATGCACATGAGCACGATCCCTTCTGCAGCTAATGTGTGATGTTCCCTTCTCTGCAACGCACTGGAAGTGGGCCAGTAAGGTATGTTTGTTACATGCCAGCCCAGTTCAACCAGTGTGATCATACAGAGCTGCTCCCTCTCCTAGGAACCCACCCACAAGAACCAGGGGAGAAAGGAAAAGTTAACATAATCCATAATCCTTCAGCAAAGAAATGTCACTCACCAAAGGCACTTTGCTTTCAGCCTATTAATTTGTGATACAGTTTCCAAAAAACTTGGAGATGCTGCAAATCTCTGTAAAACAATTCTAGCAAAGGGCCAAGTGCTTAGAGATAACCATGGAGGCCTGTGCACTGCTACTTAAGAACAGCACAGCAAACCCAGCTATATCTTCACAGCGGATGTGATGAAAAGGCCATGGCCCTGAAAAGAAAACATTGACTTGCTTTGTTGTATTGCTTGTGCTTTCTTGTATGCTCATTCTGCTTTATTGCCCTCAACACTGCTAATCAGACCCATCCCCTGTGACTCTGAGGTTAAACAATTCCAACTAAGTGATTTTAAGGGCTCTAATATATTTTTACTGTGACCTCTTTAACAAGGTCTTTAAAATCAGGTAGCATTTCACAGCAGAAAGTAATCCAAAGCTTTTTGCACAACTTACATGCCTCCCACAAATTAAAATACAAGTGCTTAGGCACTATGAAACGTATTTAGATGAAGCTCAAGATATGCCAGTAATATGAAGGCTGCCCTAAAATGTTTGTCTGTTCAGATGATTCAACAAATTACATAAGACAAAGCTAATAACATTAAAAAGTTGCTAGTGCTAGTCGAATCAGGAGGCCACTTACCACCCACTTCCTTCCCATTTCTCGAAAGCCTTAGCCCCCTGTTCATCAACCCATGGGCGAACAACTTTTTATTGTCAATTGTTTTAATGTACAATGCTTAGGATTAGAGTAAAAATAAGTTTTTACAAAAAATGCAGTTTTCTTTCCTTAAATGCTTTCCACATTTGCCAGTCGCCCCAAAACAGTAGAGTATGATGCTACATAGATTTTTTTTCTCTTTTTTTTTAACCCAAAAGCTCAATAATTCTCCATTGAAGAAGGGAAGCAGAGCACTGTCCTAGCCCATCTAACCGAGCTAATGAAAGTCAGAGTGCATTCTTTCTAGAACCAAAAGTATGCTGTGTATTTACAGGCACCTATGTAAACCTTGAGACAATACATTAGACATCCAGGAGTACAAATAAAGATTAAGGCAAACATAATGAACTGCCATAAATTCAGACAACACAGTGCCTAACGTATACATGTAAATAGACCACCCACATATTACATGAGAACAGCTAAACAGCTGTCAGTTTGAGATCCCTAGTACTTTCTCTTGGTAAAGTGCATGTATGTTCAGTGGACTAGAGTTTGCTTAATGAGACGAAGAGAAACAGCCCCCTTTTTCCTGCCCCATCCTTAGCTGATGCCCACCAGCACAGCACCATCTGCTGGGAACACACGCTCTCCGGACACGTCTTTGCAGCACGAGTGTTTGTCACCACCTGCCTTCCTAAATAAAAAACACTGTTCCTCTTGATTACTCAAGTTAATCAGAGTGTTAATTTAGCATTTGGCAGCYAGCAGCACTCGGCAAAAAGCTCAATATGGTCTGTAGAAAGTTTGCATTTCCGAGGCCCATCCAAGAGGTCATTTTGATAGAGCGGTCCCTGATTTCTGTGGGCTTACTCCACAGGCAGSAATTTTTCAAAAGAGTAGGATGGGCTGCGGAAGCCAGGAAGCGCTTGGGAACCTGAGGCAGGGCCCCTAATTCATATTTAGAAAACAAAGCCAGAGGTGACCGACTAGTGGCTGTGCTGTGTTTTCTGGCTTAGACTGAGCTACGGTTGAGGGGCTGGTTTAGGATAAAAAGGGGGAAAAAAAGACACAAAAGGCAAGTGTTAATTCTGCAGGCAGTGATGCTGGGGAGAGACCTACACTGGGGATTGTAGCAGCAACGGTGTTGTTTTGCCAGGGTTAAATCTGTGGAAGGATTAATGACATTTTCCTAGTCAAAACTCACCTTCTTTATAAGGCAGGACACCAACATCTTTATCAGCCATGAAAAGCATCATGCCTCCTCCCCACATGCAGAGTGAACTTAACAGCGTTGTCTTCAGATACAACTTTACATTGACTAGAAGAGCTAGGCAGGTCTCTGAGGAACACTGGACTGAGCTGCAGCATTACCCAGTGTCAGCAAAACAGCTGTGCATGTGATAAAGCAGCTCAATATGACACACCGTGTCAGAGAYGTAGAAACAGGTCTCCATTTAGTAGAGCCAATTCATTTATTTTGTTAGAAAAGCTCTTTTCCATTATGACTTATTTTCCCCTTGTTTTGCAAGCAGAGCCAGCAATCCACAACCTATATGTCTCTTAAAACATTTTATGATTGCATAAAGTACTTTCTATTAGGAGAATTTCATAAAACAGCAGGGAAAACTAAGCATATAAATGCACATAAATACCCAGATGTAACAACCTCTGGCACTTTAATTCAACATAGTTTAGTTTTCTCCTCGTAAAAATGGTTTCATTTCACAGAAGGTACAGTTTAAAGATCAGCTAAAGATCACTATAGTTTGAATAATCTGAATGACATCTACTTTTAGTAACAAAAAATGAACAGCAGGGGAGGTTGATGTGACCAACAGTGCTCTCCAAATCCAGCTGGAGACTGCTAGCAGTATCTACTTACTGTTTAAGAAGATAAATCTGCAGGCCCCAAATATTTTTCAAGTGCTAAATCAATTAATTGATATTTAAAGAGCATATATGATAAAATAATTTTGAGCAGTTGCCCCTCCAAAGACCAGTGCTCTTATTTCATGTCTACAGTGCACAGCAGCAACTTGCATCCTCTACCACATGGTGCCTCATTGTGCAAGTCAAAGACACTGAGAATAATGGTTCAAAATCCCCCCCAAAATAGGCAGTTGAAAAGGAAAACCTGACCAAACGAGTAAAATAAATGAGATGACATATGAGAGGAAATATCAAAAATGTATGGGTTGTGCATTCTAGTGAATAGTATTGCAGTGAATGTAATTATTTTTCAGAGCAACATCTCTGTGTCTCTACATGACTAATGAGGTGTGCTGTTTCATTTTGTTTTTATTTCACATAGGTTCTGCCTTAATTTATATTAGAGAGCTGGAAGGCTTTGCATGTATGCATGTGAAGCAGAAGAGGAAGAAGACGGGGTGCTCTTACAGAGCATGTCAGTCTTTATCCCTTGGAAGCTTCTCCCTTCTCCTTCTTCTTGCTCTCCCAAAATGCAGAGGTTTGTGTGCACACAAACTGTGGCCACGGGGGTAGAATACAAACTCCATTTCCCGGGAGTCATCAATACATGCTGGTCAAGACGGGTAGCTGTCACGTTGACAGAGAACAACACAAAACCTGAGGTGAGGGTTCATCCTTACAAGTCTGAGCATGAAGGGATTTGTTGTACAAATAGTAGTTTTCATTCACACTGGGCTTTGCCTTTAGCATCTAGTCACATATGAAGGAAGAAGCAATAGGTGTCATGGAAATTGCTGGCAAGCCATTGATTTCATGCAGCTTTCAGGTCATTTTTACACCCTTACATCACTTTGTTGAGAGAAAAATGTGGTCAAACTTCAGGAATGTGGGCGTTCATTCAGCAACCGAGGGTCAGCTTAAGAAGTCATCCCAGGTTTCAAAGACCAAGGCTATTGCTACTCATGAGTGAGAACAGAGCTCTGCAATAGCCCTCCGGCTAGCACAGAAGGAGTGTGTCTGTAAGAAAGAGATGCCTGAGGGTTCTGCCTCATTTTGACATTTTTAGCAACACTGGCATGTTGGGTTTTGTCCTGCTAATATCTAGTTGAATCCCGCTAAAATCGACACATCTCTGCCTAGCATTCTTTGCTCAGATCTCTTGTGGACAAAAGGGTGTATCTGAGTGTAAGACTATTTCACTGAGAGACCAGGCAGCTACTGAAACAAGACCTTTTTATTGTTCCTGGTAAGCACCACCCCCCAAAAAATAGATGGATAGATAACACAGCTCTAAGTTACCTCACATGTAGTCTTTCAACAGTGTAGTACATCTAATTGCACTAAAAAAAAAAAGAAAAAAAGGAACCTAAAGACTCAACTCAGGCACTGAACTATTTACAATAACCCCCTTTCCACCTGACTCCACTGAAAACCTTCTGTAAAAATGTCAGGCAAAGAGAAGAAAAGGATAAGAGTGTCACAAAACAGGACTCTAAAAGGACAGAGTCAAAAATAAACACGGTACACAGTGTTCAACTCTATACATGAGTCAGTGATGTGTTAGTCCCCCTTCCTGTATTAATAAATATGGCCTATAAAGTGACAGGACATGTTGTATTAACAGAAATCTGTAATTAAACCACAGTGATAGGCTTACTGCTGATAAGAAGTGGAGAGACCACTAGGAAGCACAGTGTAGATTTCTGTGATAAACAGCTACCTGAAGATGATATGTAAAGGTTATGGGATGGTGGGGAGACAACAAGGTGGTGGTAACAAAAGAATATCTTGTTCCACAGATAGGGGTTTCAATTCATCCTTCGTCTAGCCTTGCTCATCATTCTTAGCCAAATCAGGCAATTAATTGATGGCACTTCATTCAAAATGCTGAGTACAGAAAATGAACACAACCTACTGCCTGGTTCTTTTTAAAGTTGAAAAGTGAATGTGAAACTCACTGCTGCAAAAATAAGTATGTATTCAATAGCGCCTTATATTTACAAGAGCAACTTACATGTATTTTTATATGAACAAACACAGAATTAACATGTTTGTTAATACTCATCCTTGAGAACTGTGTTGCCTTCCTCTTTTGCTTATAGATACAACTCAGGGTCTTGATCTCACTTGATAGAATTCCTTGGCCCTGCCTCTTTGGCAGGCCATGCTTTAGGGCAGGTAAGGGCCTGCGACCTGAGCTCGGGTACAAATCTGAGCAAGGAGTCCTCAGGATCAATGATGTGCAACTCGTGGTCTGTAGAGGATTCTTGATGCTTTAATAGGTTTACCTATGGTACTGTAGTACAGCTGAAGCTAGCAGACTTTTAGGCTTATCCCTTTTAAAGCTTCTGTAAGGAATATGGCTTTTGGTAGTAGGCTTTCTATTTAAGTCATTTTTATGGTGAATCTGTATGGATGTCAATTCCTGAAATGTCTCCCAAGTGATTCAACTCTGTAGTGAACATCATATCCTCTTTAGCATGGAGATACTTCATTAGCTTAAAAACAAAAATGAAATAAAAATCACTGGTCAAGTTTCATCTCTAAACTTGACAGTTCTTCTAGTTTACAAGAATTTAGATCCTGTACTTCATATCTTAATTCCACCTTTCCTGAAAATAGATATATTTTTCTTATAGCCTGACTATATTTAAAAAGTGTTGACTATCAAAAAAGGTCAATAGATATTGTTTTATTAACATTTTTGTGAGGCTCCAGAAAGATAACTCAACAGCGCACTGCATTCTTAATGTACAATATACGTTGGCAGTAAGAACACAAGTAAGGGATATAAAAGTATTCATTGCCATGTCAGTGTTTCTCATGGTGTCCCTCTCTGCTGCATACGGAAAGATTATGAGGAACAAGATGCTGCAGAAAAGCAGAAACAGTCCTTACTCCAGCCCAGAGAAGAGGCAGGCCAGTGGGAAGCAGAATGGACTGAAAGGAGCAGTTTTACTAAGAGGTAGCACTAGATAAAGAAGTGTAGCTAGAGTGAGAGATGCTTCCCTATGATACTTCCCCCAGAATAAACGAGCGGACAGATTGACACTGCTGCCTGCTAATATGAAAACTACCTAAAAATAGCGCTGAGCAATACTGCCTCAGGTAAAACTACATCTTCCTTAAATGAACATTTAGCAGCCAAACTCCAAGCTAGACTTGATATTAGGCTTGATATTACTCTGCGATCAACATCAATTCCCCACTGTTAGTTTTTTAAAGTAGTTTCCAGCTACAAAAGCCATTCATTTCTTCATATCAGATCTGGATAAACAGAGGATTTCAGTGTAATACATAACACAGGTGTTTGTTAATTAATCGAGACAACTTTCCACACTTGAAGTACACAGTTTCTGATGGTGGTGGGTTTAAACAAGAAATTGCAATTAAAATAAGAAAAGAGGGAGGGGAAAAAAAAAAGCTTCACTGAGAGCTCTCTACCTCTTCCTCAAAAAGCCAAGGAAACAAGACAGGATGCGTATGCAGGTTGCAAAGATCAAAACTGCCCTGCAGCTACCAGCCTGTGCGTTCCTATGTTAGGAAAGCCTCAAGAACAACCGAGAGGACCTTCTGGTTAGAAGGCTCTGCTATCAAGTGATTCCCATGAAAGCTCCCTCCCCTCCAGCAGATCTTAGTAAGACCTGATTTCTGACCTCTCTCTTTTTTTGGGGGTGTGTGGATTATCTGATGCTTAATAAAAGGTAAACATTAGCCTTTCTCTCCATGGACAATCTCTCATCTGCATGAATATCTGTCTTCATGAAATATGCAGGAAATTAATAGCTCTGAGATCTCTATCACATCTCTGTCAAATTCAGATGAAATTTTCCAGTGTTTAATATTTACCGTGAAGTCCACAAGGAGTGACTGATATAAAGCGGTGCACATACAGAGAGGGCAATCCGCTAGCTTTGGCTCTTTAGGAAACAACACAAACTCCCATCCTCTCTGTAGTCAAGAGAGAAATAAACTGTCTTTCCCTCGGCATAGGTAACGTAAGGTCAGAGAACATCTACCCCAATTTCTGCATCCCTCACAACTCCAAGTCTCTCTCTGCTTTATGAGTGACTCTGAAGACTACATGACACAACCCTCCGCTGTGTCTTCATCAAATCTTAACTGCATAAAGCGTCCCATGATGGCATTTTATTTTCATTTCTTTCTTCTGTTTAAGGAAGGCAATTTCCCTATCGTTTTATCTGATTTCCCGCATTTCCTCATAATTATAGAATCATAGAATACTTTTATAGTGTTTTACTGCATTCCGTCTGTACCTTATTCATCTACCACTATTTCTAAACCCATGCCTTTTCAAGTTCTGATTTACTGGACTCCAATTTCCCCTTTTCTTTCTTTTTTAATCTTCTGATTTGGAAATCACTTTTCACGATCCTTTTGGGCAATCAGATGGGGGGTTTCCATGTACTTGCTGAGCTGCAGATGTTTTCCTAATGAGACCAGCATATTTTCTATCCACCAATTAAGGGAAACTGATTTTGAAGCTGGATTTAGTAGTGGGTACACCTTATGTATGATTCAGACAAAGCAAAGATATGACACTGAACATATAAGCTCCTATTTCATTAGTTATTTCCCTTGGAGCATCTGTATTTTTTGAACCTCAAAATCTATTCCTTAGACTCTTAGAAGCCAAAGTTAAAAAACCCCACAGAGATATAAATGAAAGTGAGTAAAATGGAATCTGAACCTAATGCAGGAGTTCCCATGTGGAATCTCAGAACAGATCAGTGCCACATTCTGCAAGGTTCAGATCAGATGTGATCATCTGGAAAGCAGGCCTTTCGGAATAAACGTCAAGCAGCATGATTACCCCCCAAAAAGGCAGATGACTTTCAAGCTTTGCAAAACTCAGTGTGAAAGGTTATTAGTCTTCCTATGACTATCCTTTGATAAAAATTGAAGGAATACGAAATGTGCCAGAGTGAAACACTGATTGCACACAATCAATAATTTTGATCTTCATGCTGTCGCAATTCAGTAATAAATTAGGAATCAGAGAATCTAGTAAAAAATGCCAGATGGTTCATTATGAAATACACCAGCTGTCCTTTTTCCTCCAGTGTCTCACTTTAAACTGGTAGGAAATGGAGTCACTTTAATGTACTCTGCAAGGCCCTGCACTAAAAACTGCCATGAAAATAAAGGTTGAAATACCCAGATACTCACTGGGTTCTCCTAGTCTGCCATCTTAATGTCATAATAAGTGCTATCACCTACCTACTCAGCAAAGCAAATTACACATTGCCACTGATGCTTCTCTACTCTCAATGCTATACCGTTTGTGCAATAATCAATAATTGTTGCATTATATTTATTCCTAGCCATGTCAGCAACATGCTCCTTTGGTTTCCAAGCATGTTTGCAAACATGACCTCGGCCTCACAGTTTCTTATATTAAGGTAGACTGGTAGACTACTGGCTACTTGTAAAAGCTGGATCAACACCTATACAGTTGAACAGCCAAGACACGAGTAGAATGTTTAATTTATACTCCAAGCAGAGCAACATCAGTTAGCAAAATCCATATCACATCAAAGGCAGTTCCTACTGGGAACCTGGGAATAGAAAGGAAAGGAAGTTTTACAGAGATATACAGATATGACTCAAGATAAAACTCCTCAGTTCAACCGACTAGCAATAAACTCATTTCCAAAACACCCATATATTTGAACAGAAGGCAAGGAGAAAAGAAGTTATTTAAAAATCATATCTATATTTACTACCCTTAAGCGCTAACTTTGCAAAACAGATACATCTGAAGTGTTAAGAAACAAACCCTTGGGGGTTATAGAAGTAAACTTCTCTAGACACTATGGGCTAAAACTCTTCCCTGCCTGCTTTCATTTGCTTTACTTTAGGGGCTAATTTGGTATGTTGTAAGAATGTAATAGTCTATGCATAATCTTTAGAGCTCAGTCTCAATTATCGTAGCAGAGCCAAAGCCTTTCCACCAAGGTTTGCTAGAAGTAACAAATCTATCCCTCGGCCCAAAATGAAGATGTAAGCAATGCAAACAGAACTAGTCCAGAGGGACATTTTTCGCATTGCATCACAAAAAAAAGACTATTCATTTTCAAGCTAATTCTCTTTGGTTCCCTAGCTAAAAAAGATGACTTAATTCTTGTTACTGAGTTCATTAGCAATTTCTAAAATACATTCCAGTAAAATTTGGGTAGGATTTGCTCGTTTATGTAGCTGTCATTTAGGAGTTTACAAATTTAAGTCTCTCCACAAGTTTTGGGAGGTTATTAAAATGTATCATCATTAGATATTTTTCCCTGAAATTGTCACAATTTCCCCACACTGGCAACATAAATTATGTTAGCTGGGGGACTAAGTGCACACACTCATTCCTCTGAGAGAAGAAACAAATAATTTCATGAAGTTCACATAAATGTACTCAGGTAAGTTCCTTTTTCCCACCTGTTGATTGCCAGTCCTGTCTTAGCACACCGTTGGTTCTGGAAACACCTCTCCCATTTTTTTTTTTTTTAGTTTTCAGAAGTCTTAGTTCTCCACCTTACCTTTCTAGGTTTCTAGCTAACCTGTAGGTTACTCTCAACCTGCAACTCAGTATCTGAGATAATTCAGCTCCTACAGCATATCAGGAGACAAACTAAATATAAAGTCTTCCTTTTAACTTGACAGGCAAGCTTGTAGGTTTTGGCAAAACACTTGGCATCTAATATTCTTACAACTGACTTAGTGTCTAAGATGAACTGGAAACCAGCGGCACAAAGAAAAACATCATCAGGTAAAGTTACAATAGTTTAAATTTAGATCCTGAGATATACTCCAGATATTGAGATATTTCATTCACAAGACTTAAGGGAAAAAAAAAGTAAGCACTTATCTTCAAATAAAGTTTCTATCAAATAAAGTTTAAATGTTTTTCTGTTGTGTTACTGCTCCAAATGTTGGAATATGAAAGCAACTCATCTTTTCCTTATCCAAGCTGTTAATTTGATCTTTAAAGTTATTTCCACTTCAATAACTTACAGGGTTAATAAAACTCCGACACAGAACTTTTTTTAAAACACTATGTATTAAACCTCTGCCTCTTTTTTCTAGCATTTTTTAAATGCAAGCATTGATAAAATGATGCACTTTGCAAGACTATGTCACATACCATCTCTTTTTTGTAGCTTTTTAAACCGAAGACGATCTGTTTTTCTCACCATAATCCACAGCTGCTCCCAAAAGTCCTTTCTGAGGCTCTAGGCTTCTTTACATGGGACTTTCACAAAGAATCTCTTTAATTAGCATTTGTTTCAAGTACTTTTTTCTTTGCAATTCATAAATATCTGGTCTAACATTTTCATGATTGTAACCAACTGGAGAAAAAATCTTGAAGACCACACTGTAGAGCCAAAAGATAAAAAAAAAAAAAAAACCTATTTTTCTAAATTCCCTTTACTGTTGCATTTTCAGCTTATCTTTTCCTTTATTGGCCTTTTCTAAACTAACATTAGAGCCTATGCTACACACTTTCGAACTAGAGAAGGTCGAGCTTGGCCAGAGAGGTGAATGTTCTAAGTAACAGCAGTCTTGCAGATGTTGAAGGTGGCAAGTGCTATGCACTTAACTGTCTTTTATTGCACCTTTTCTTTTTTGTCCTCGGGACCAGAAGCATCTCACAGAGCTACCATAAAAATGCCTAGGAGATTTTCCGTGTTTCGCGCTTTATCTTCCACCGCTCCGTGTCCCTTTTTCTCGTGCACTAGAGCACGGACATGCAACCTGAGACCGTTGTAAGCAAAAKAACGTCGACCGCTTCCCRAGCTGCCTGATTTTTTTTCCTTATTTATGGGGAGCTTTGGCTGAAGATCCAGCGTTCGCCACGTAACTTGAGTGGGGGCGTATTACGCCTGTTTATAGATGGAGAAATGGAGGTGAAGGAGAAGGAGGGATTTAGCGACGGCACAAAACAGGTCAGCGTCACTCGGTTCAGGCTCCAGGTGTCCTGACTCTTATTTCTCACTCTAACTGCGCTTTTCCACCTGTAGCACCGTGTTTTGGGACAGAGGCGACACACACAAAAAAGCGCCTTATTTCTGCTCCAAGCTCTTATGCTAGGGAGCAGGAAACGCGGACACCATCGGGCGCTAAACCGTGTTGAAACCATTTGGAATAAGGCCCTTCCCCTCTCAGAGCCGACCTAAGGCCAGGAAAGGCCAGTTTATTTGACGAAGTCACTTACAGGRATATGCAACATTGGTGTGACTGTTATCACCAGTTTTAGTTGGAAAACGTCATCTGAATTTAATGTAAGATGTGCCTGATCATCTGTGATTTTATTGACCGTGGAAATTCAGGGTTTGCACTCGTTTTTTCAGGCTGATTTCTGCCCCAAACCCCATTTTGCCCGTTTTTCTAGGCGCCAAGTCTATCTGCAGGGACGACTTACACCTCACTCCAGCATTTGCTGAGGAATTGACCCTATCTCGCCCGAAACGCACAGCTAAGGCACACCCACGGAYCCCCACAACGAGCGCCGCCCCACTTCAGCATACGCAGCACCTCAGAAACGCGACTTAAGGGAACTTCTCGTTTATTTRTTGTCTATTTTTATGTATCTCCCCCGCGCCCGGCCGCGGCCAGGCGCCTCCGAGCGCCTCCGACGCCGGCGCCTGCGGGGCCGCTCTCCGGCCAGCAGGGGGCGCCCAACGGAAGCGCCCGCGGC
>PTEX01000081.1:2778475-2841222 GCA_003342815.1 Eudromia elegans
GCCAAGGGGCAGGCGGAGCCGCCGCCGCCGCCCGCCGATGCCCGCGTGGAGGCTGCCTGGGCGCCCTGGGCCGCGCTCGTGGCGCAGGAGGAGCCAGGCGGGAGCGGGAAGAGGAGCGCGGGGCAGCGGGATGCGGCGAGGCCCCAGGATGTGGCCTGGTGGGCGGCGGGTGCTGCGGGCTGTGGAGAGGCCGTGGGGAGCTGGGGAGAGTCGCTCAGTGACGGGCAGGGCCAGTGGCTCTTCCCTGAGCCTGGCCTGCAGGAGGAACTTACAGCGGGGTTTGGGAGGGAAGAGTGTGACCCCCAAGAGCTGAGCCCCCTGGGTCTCCAGGGATGGCCAGAGAGCCCTGGAATAAAGGACGAGTTCTCCTTCATGGATATTAAACTGGAAATCTCCTCCTCCGACGAGGAGGGCGAGGGCACGGAGGGGCCGAATATCTGCGGCTTGCCGGAGGCGCTGCCGGCCCCCAAGGGCACGTGCAGCGGTGAGGTGGAAGGTCTTTGCTCTTTAATGGTGCCAGATCTGCAAATCCCGGGGCTGGAGGAGAGCCTGGGGAGCGGTAGAGAGGGCAGCGCCCTGGCGGAGGCGGGGAGGATGGAGAGCGAGGAGTGGTGGCCCTGCGTGGAGCCGAGCGCGCTGGTGCTCAAGGGCAGCGCCGAGAGCCCCCCAGCCGGCGGCACAGGGAGGCCCCTGGAAAGCCAGCCCCAAGGGAAGGGAAGGAGAGCCGGCCCGGGAAAGAGGTCCCGCTCGTCCGAACTGAAACCGCAGGGAAGAGGAGAGGCCGCGGGGAAGAGGGGAGGGTGTCCCTTGACAGGGTCAAGGGAGACGTTGGCCCCAGAGAAAAAGAGGAAGAGAAACGTAGGCAGGAATGGGAAGGCATCCTCGGCAAAAGCAAAGCTCCAAAGCCCGCGAAAGGCAGGTAGCGCTTCCGTGGCGGAACCAGCCGAGCCCGAGAGAAGAGCAGTGGGTCTGAGCACGGGCTCCCTCCCACTGACGAGCCTGAGCAGCCAGGAGCAGCCAGGAAAACGAGGGAAGAGGCGGAAGCGAGCCGGGATAGAGCAGCAGCGGAGCGCAGACCTCCAGGAAGGAGCAGGTAGCCGGGGGCAGGGGCTGACRCTGTGCCCTGTAGCAGGAATATGTGTGGGGGCTCCCAGAGATACAGGTGTGTGTGGGGCGACATCACGAACACAAGCTAAGGGGGCCGGTCCCCCGGGTCAGGGATGTGTGGGGCTGCTCACGAAGCAGAGCGGAAAGAAGCAGCTCTAGCTTTACCTAACTGAACACCAGTTTTGGGAGAAAACTGGAGGCAAGGCCTTTGTTGAAAGAAATAGAAACCTCTAAATTTGGGAGGGGAAGATCTTTAGTAAAGACAAGAGGGGCCATGCAGCCATTTTAATTTTTCTGCATTGAGACTGTTTAGAAATAGAAAAAAACGAGGCCAGCAACAACAGGCCCTTGAGCAAGAAATTTTTTTTTCCTCAAAAACAATTGGTTCATTTACATATAGAAGGTCAGGCATAGGCAGGGAGAGGAGAGCTGGTAGTCTCAGCTAAGCTAAAACAAAAGGTAATTATTTTTCTCGTTTACTTGTATTTTACTAGATTATTTTCATGTTTTCCTGGGTTTTTGCTGACCTTTAGAGGCTTCTTCTCTTTGTTTCCAGACCTTATTGMTGCTTTTTAATTGTGAATTCCTATAAAATCTTACAAAGATAGAAGCAATAATTTTATTTTAGTGCATTAATAGAGTATCATATCAAACTGATGATTTTGAAAGAGGCTTAAAAAAACCCCACCATACTCCTCTATTTTTCCCAAAACAACTGTCCTGAAGGACACTCTTTTTGAGGAGGATATGTCTTCAAAGTGAATACATTCAAAGGGCAGGTATTTGCTCTTATGTTATTGTTAATAAATACTTAATAGAGATACCACGTTCTGAAAAATTAAGATACAAAAACTGTATGTTACTGAAATCGTAAAATATTATGAGTACCTTTTTGGGTCCCTTCTTCAGATGAAATTCTCAAATGCACAGTTGTTATAGGCAACCAGTATTTTCTCTTAAATTTTCTTGTAACAAGCGTTCATGTAACAGAAGATCCAAAATAAGCAAAAGGTTTTAGTAAAAATGTGAAAGGCTGATTGTGCAGACAGCACCTGCGTTTTCTTGCAAGACCTGCTCTAATTTGATTTCTACCTGTACTGCAAATAACTTGGTACTTTGGATTTCCTTATGACATCCTTCAGCTTCTGTTCTTAATCTGTGCTTTTTCAGAAGACTAGACATAAATTGGAATTGTGAGTTTGCTAATATTGTTCCCCATTAGTAAAATGTAACAGTGATTGCTTTAATAATATACTGCATAATGGTTTTAGGTAATCTTGAATGTTCTCCGTCCGTCTCATAAACCACTGCAATTATTGTATTGTTTTTCTTGTTTTTCCTTAGAATATTCTTTAATTAAACTGTTTTCTTTCTTTTTAAGCAGCAAAGGAAAAGTGGAAAGAGCAAGACTCAGGTTCACAGGCTGTGAAGGAGCCCAAGACAAATTTTAAAAGATCAGAAGATTCCACAGAGAAGAAATCTTATTCCTCTGAATCTCCTGGGATTGCCACAGTGGATGGGACTCAAAGCGAGGGATATCTATGTCATTCTTCAGCAAAAAAGTCTAGTGTACAATGTAAAAAAAGAAAAAAAGGAATTGATCAAATAAAATGTTCACAAAACTTTAGTGTAAGTACATCTGAAAAAGCGAAAAATACATCAGCAAAGTATGAGGCAGAACGTTATGGAAAGACCCTAACCCATTGTAACTGCTTGCCATTTGTAACAGAAAAGAATCCAGTTGTGAGACTAGAGGCCTGCAGTTACATAAACACACTCGTGAAGTCTTCAGTTAATGGAACTGCCGGCACCTTTAAAATCAGTGGATTCTTCCATGTAGCCCAAGGTAAGAGGAAGGCTGTTTGTCCTGGTGGTGCTGTAGAGCAGAGGGCTGTAAACAGCAACACTAATGGAATGCAGAATGAGAGATCCCCCCTAAAAGGAGGTTTGTTTGTTAAAGAAGAAAAGCATCAACATAGAGAAGGGTATTTTTCATGCCGTAAGAGTGAAAACAGKAAGTGTTCAAGGGAAAGGAAGTGGAATACTGGTAGACGGCCTAGGAAAAAGTTGCAGATGGCTGAGAAAGGAGCAGTCCAGAATGTGCTCCCGGACACAGCTAGCAAAGGCAGCGGGTGTGGGTTACAAGCAGAGGACCCAGTTGCCACGTCAGACTCCTCGGTGGTCTTTGGCCTCAGTCACAAAGAAATGACTCTGTCGGCTTCATATGATCATATATCAGATCTTAATGTTGGAAAAAATACTTGTGAAACACAAAGTAGATCAGTCGGCAGAAAAAACAGCGTCAAATTTCTTGCACTTGAAGATTGCATTAAGGAGAAATCTGAGCTCTCTATAGCTGCAAAAGGAGAAAATTCAAACGAGGTGTCACCACAAGGTTTTTCTGCTAACTCGGGTAGCATGAGAGTGTTAACTGAGGTCTGTGATGGTTCTAATTGTCAGAAAAGTGTGCCAGTTGAAAATGTGAATAAAACTAGAAAGAAATTGAAACGCTGCATCAGTCAAAGAACAATACCAATGACTGGTAAAAATGTTTGGCCTCTGGAATCGTGTGCAAGAACTTCTGAATGGTTTTATAAAGATCGCAGGTACAAAACGAAACAAGAAAAACTTGTAAGTTCTGACTTGGAGAAAGCCTCTGATAAAAGCAGTATTGAAGCTGTAGGAGAGAATGCTGTGACCAGCAGTTTGAGACAGCTGGATCTGCATATATCACCAGTAGAAATTAAACAATCTGCACATAAAATGATGGACCTGAATACTGAAGACCTGACTTCACTTGAAACTCCCAAATCTTCTGTGGATATTTATGGGACTTTGAGAACAAGTAGCAATGAAAATCTGGAWTCGCCTGTTAACGCGCATAGTCAGGAATCATCAGTTAACACAAGTTCCATGGCTTCTAACCTTGGTGATGTGCAAGAAGCTAAAGCAACCTTGAACTCTACAACAAAACAAAAATATAAAAGTAAAGGAACTGTAAGAAAGCAAAACCCATCCATGACAGTCCAGAATGGTGCAGCTACAGGTAACAACGGTAGAAAAAAAATCAGCCATAAAGCCTCAGTCGCGAAGCAAACACTTTCTGATTTGAAACTAATAAAAGCGTTAAACACAGGAAACTTGTCAAATTTCAAAATTCCTTTACGCAAAAACAAACCTGAACCCAGGAAGTTGGAAGCTGCTCTTTCATTTGAAAGTCCACTAGAAGTACTGGACAATGCTAGTGTTTCAAAACGGCGGAAAAGAACCAAAGAGATTTTTTTGGTAAATTCTGAGCAGCAGCCTCCTTCTATAGCAAATGTTTCAGCTACAGGTTCTACGAAGARCAAAGCTGATGATGCCTCTGAAGGCCTTTCAAGTGAGATCTCCGTGCTTCCTGAACATGTTTCTTTCTATGCACATGCTGTTGTTGAGGGACATCTGGGATCATCTGGTTCTGACTCTCACTCTAGTGAATGTGTACCRAAATCTAATGTTCCTGATGACTCTTGCAATGCAGTTGACCACTCTGTTGCATTCAAAGTACCTGATGATAGCAAATCAAAAGGGAATCCTTTGCAGCACAGAAGTGAAACTTTTCCAGATGTTCTTGAAGCTTACAAAGAAGATATTCTTGTRATTGATGTAATCCAGGATGATCCTGAACTTTTTGGAACAAGTGATGATGAGGCCCCTTCACTCACAGACTCTGAAAATTGTCCTGCGAAGACATCCAGTAGTGGCACCTTCGTTACAGAAGAGAAGCCAGAACTTAARCCTCAGTRTCCKGTCRTTTCAGAAAATAAAGGTTCAGTATATGATTTTAGGTATGCATATCATTCTTCAGCATGACARTATTTTTAAGTGCATTGGTCTTGTGTACCKTGGTTGTCGTGGGTAGGCTTCCTTACAGAATTTCACAATCTGTGTTAGTTTTAAGTGTCAGAATAGGGTTGAGGTCTGACAGTATTCTGAGTTTAAATGTTATTTTGTGATATTTTTGTTGAAGAACTAGGGTAAGGGTCTGAATCCAAAGAAAGCTTTTTAATGGCAGCTTTTTCTTTTATTGCATCTGTATTAGTAAGGTTTGTTTCCTTAGTTGTTTTTGTTTACTTTTATCCTGTCCACAGATATGAACAGTTTTCAATTCTTTAATTTGGCTTATRGGCTATAGATGTTTATGCTTCTGAATCTTCATTCTCAAAGTCTGTATTATAAATAATTCAGCATCTATGTTTTTCTAGGTTTTGATGAGATGATAAAAGTGAAGGATAAGGAAGAATTTAGTAGTACTACTAAGTTTTTATAAAGGAAGCAGTGGTCCTTTGTGGGATAGATTAACTAGTCAACTCTGTAGTTTGTTTTCTTTCTAAATTCTGATCTTTGCATTTGATAAATGAGTTTTTAGATTAAATTCTTCATCTTACAGTGAAAAATATAAAAGAATTTTATCTACACATAAATCTTATGGGACTTACCTTTGTTTTGTTTTAATTTTCTTCTGTGCTATTTCTGGCTAGCTTTATGCTATCTTTATTTTAAATGTTTTAACAATACACCATCTTTGAAATCTTTTTTCTTTCCCATTCATTAAAATCATATGCAGAAGAGGAAAGGATTTATATTAAAGAAAACTAAGCATAGTAAATCTATTAGAAGGAATAGTCATTTTTTATTTATGTATACAGTATATTTTGTATMTGCTATATAATGAGTATTCAGTGTATATTATCTCAGGTTATTAATGGCTGTTCAGAGATGGACACATTTTTCAGCTGACTGTGCACAGACAGCCCTTGCACAGAGTGGAACGCCAGAACTCCTGAACTCTTTTCCTGCCATGACTGATAGACAAATGTGAAGTCTGCTGTTTATTTAATATCAACAGAAAAAAAAATACTGGGGAGGACTTTTAAATAGTTTGTGGGGAGGATACATACTCCATTTAATTAGCAATCAGATGGAGTAAGATTAACTYTGTCAGAGCATTCTATATATGGATAGTGAAACTTTTTAGCTTATCTCATGCATGTGCAATTTTTCTCCATTGCAGTATTAATTTGGAATGTCACTTCTGCCTGTTAGCGGAGAAGAGTCAGACAAGTTGTAGTATTGTTGTCTATCTCAAGCTTGTATGAATTCTACTATACATGCCTACCTTTCATAACATTTGACTTGCCCTTCTCAGAGCAGCATTGTGCAYGCTTAAGGCCTGCAGAGGTGGTTGTTGATGAGCATGTTCTCCAGCTGTATCAATACATAGTTTATGTTAAGATTTCCCTTCAGACTAATGGGCACAGCAAGCAGTGATAGAAAGTATCCATATACAGGCTGTCTGGATCTTTGCTAAAACTCTGCGCTAGAGATTTAGCATGCCTGGGGACAGAATTCAGTGTGTTAATTTTGATGTACTGATATTTTGTGCTGGTATTGGTACAGAACAGTGAGACCTAATCTCCTAGCCCAAGTGATGTGAAGGTGCATGACTGGGTCATTAAAAACTTTTAAAATAAGTGCCYTGTCACTGATTGTAGATTAATGCATTGGTGCTCTTCTAACCTCAAATTCTGTAATTGAGGAGCTTGTTCAAAATGGAAGTTGGTATAGTGAGCTAACACTTTTTCTTCAAGTTTTCTTGTGAAATCGAAGTGGTGGAGCTATGTGGATGGATTTTACAGGTTGGTTTAGTAACTGCAAGTGGAACTCTTAGCAGTGTGGATCACTCTCCTCCAGTTCCTCCCCCCATCCGCCTCCTCTTTGAATCTAAACGTCAGGACTAACAACCAACTGGAGGAGAGCCTCGCCTTGCTAAATACTTCCTTTTGGCTAATGTATGTGAGTGAGTAGATGTTTAGCTCCTGTCCATGACCAGCTGAAATTCAGGAAAAAAACGTGTCAATGTTTGACTTAGCGCATTCTCATCTCTACGTTATGTAGGACTGTTTGTTCATGTTACAGTTGCATTTTTAAGAAAAGAGTGAGCACTACTCCCCAAAATTAGTTGCCTGTCTACACAATTAGTAGAATTTGATAAAGATTTGGGAGTGTTTTTTGATGTGAGCATGAAGTCTGCTTTTCAGTCTCTTGATGGTTGTGTGCTTTCAGTTTTAAGCAGTGTTTATGAAGGTGACAGCTTTCTTGTCTGTCTGCGCTGCAGCTTTACGTAAAGTCGGTCCTTATAGCCAAAATGACTCAATCTTTGTATTTCATTTAAAATGTATGGTTGTGTGTGGGTGCAGTAGGGAGAGAAAGGAAATAAGCCTATGGAAAACCTGCCTCTACTGAAAAGCTCTTTCTTTTCTACAGACTTGCTTTAACCAAGTATGAATGCATGAAACTCTGTTTCTYAGTGTTTCTTGTACCTCTATATACCATCTGTGCCAGAATGTTTGTGTAGCTTAGAACTGCATTTACTGTAAAACTTTTTGATTTCTACTACATTTCCACAGATTATCGGTGTTCCATTTTAATAGATAGCTTCCTGCCATTATAATTCATCTTAATTTGCCAGACATGGCATATATGGTCTTCCCATACATCCATATATACATACATGTGTGTGCAGGTATATATGTGTGCATACATTTTATCTTTTAAACTTTTCTAAGGAGAAATGCAAGAGGAGATCTGATTATGATATGTACAAATACCTGAGGGGTGAATGTAGGAAGGAGGGAGTTGAACTCTTCTCGTTGGTGGCCAGTGATAGGACAAGGCATAATGGGTACATGTTGAAACACAAGAAGTTCCATCTCCATGTGAGGAGGAACTTCTYTACTGCRAGGGTGAYGAAACCCTGGAACAGGCTGCTTAGAGAGGCTATGGAGGCTCCTTTTGTGGAGATCTTCAAAACYTGCCTAGATACCACCCTGTGCCCCATGCTGGAGCWGGGGATTTAGAGTAGATGATCTGTAGAGGTCCCTTCCAACCTCAACCACTCTGCAATTCTGTGCTTTCTGCCAAACTGTCTTAAAAATGGATGACACAAGAGTGATTTTTAYAAATGCTTTTGTTATTGTCTTTGAGATTCATTGCTATGAGTTGTCTTGAATACAGAATTAGGATAAATCACATTTTTAGAGACTGGTACATTGGCTCCTTAGTACAATATTTCTGTAATAATAATTTTCCAATAATAGATTATTTATTCTTTTTTAAACAGAAACAATACAGTACAAGAATCTGGAATGCTGAATGATGCTGAAAATTCCTCTTGCTTGGTGTTAAAAGGTAAGAGTTTTTGAATGGATATTTTTGATTGCATTCTCAGGGAAGAAAGTAACAAAGTTGTTCAATAGCAAAACCTGGAGTTTGTGTTTTCCAAATAAAATGAGAACCTGTCAGTTCAGTAATATCTTTTTATTGTGGTAAGGATTTATTTATACAATATATATGAAACAAGTGCATTTTGAAGTGGTACAAACCTGAGTTTCACAGAGAACATCCACTTGTTCTATAGGACTTGGCTAGTGGTAGGGTTATTTTGTATTCTTTCTTCCCCTCTTACCTGACATCTCTCTGATAGGATGGTAAGGAAACGGCTTCCTCTGTTAGTTGATGAGACAATATGAGAACACCGAGTACCTCCTAGTGCTTTGGAGTCTGACTCATGATCTCACTTGGTTGTTCTCTTGTTTCTCTCATCAGACAGAATTTTATAATAGCTTTTTTTTTCTAGGTAATACTTTTATTGTTTGCAGATGTTCCTCAGACAACTATTAGTTTTTAAGGACACTTTTTTTAAAGTAGCATACTTGACCGTATTTATTTTTCCTCATGTTTAAAGGAAAGCTGTCCAACTAGGCAGTATCTGTGTTGTGTTTTGTGTTCTGCAGCTTGCATACTGACCTGCTATGCAAAGTACATCTGATGTGGAAGTTTCTCTTAGATAGGTTGGAGAATATTGACATTGAACACATACTTATTATTGAYGTACTGGAGAAAATGCAGTGTGTGAGTCTGGTTTTGAAGGTTCTTGGTGTTTCTGATGTCCGTTGTCAAGCTGCTATTAGTCTAGCAATGTACTGTTGTGCTCAGTTTTGCTACAGGCTTGAAAGGTGTCCGTTATGAACAGTGCCACTTCTGTGTTCCTTTCTGTTTGCTTGTTTGTTTTAATATTAATGGATTGTTCTCCTGTAAAAAGAAGTAGTGTTATGGACAGATACTGCCTGCTGAAGAAAAAAGAGAGACTGAATTTTCCCCTCATAATAGTGTTTTGGGAGAGAGAAGTTTTAAAACTTCACTGATTAGAAGACAAGATAAAAAGTAGTGAGAATTTAAGAGCTCTTGAAGAGATTGAAACAGAAAGGGAGAAAAGGGAGCAGATGCACAATGAGGTCTTTTGAGATGTAAAGGTACAGGATCACAGGATATATTCAGTGGTCTATACAGTATGGAGGTGTTTGAAACCTAACTTAGAAGCAAGAGTACCTAGAAGCCTCATGATGATTTGTTTATATGGCCTTTTACTTTTGTTTTTTGATCATATCTTCATCATCTTAACTGTTGTGTTATTTGATTTCATATGCTTGTAAAATCTTGAGGCTGGTAAGTCTGTGGATGTTTTTGCAGTGTTTACAATAAGTAAAAAGGTTTAGGCAAGCCATGCTTCCCTGGCCTGAATGACTTAGGAAGTAATCTCTGTCTAATGTTACCATGTGCATACTGGTCTATGCTTGATGTATGCCTTCTAAAAAAATAGATATGACCTGCAAAGAACAAATGAAGGATGAGTATTCTTGGTAATTTCTGAGGATTTATGTATTTATGTAGAGATATACGTTACTGCTTTGGTGTCTAGTATTGCGTAGTGAGGTCATTGCTGCTTGTCTTAGTGGCTTCCTACAATTAAGGCTGAGCGTTTTGATGACATCGACTCTCTTCATCTTTCAAGTAGAAAGGTTATATACATAGTTTTCATACCAAAGTGACTTTTACTGATGAAGATGTAGAGATGACCCAACATAAAGGCTTTTCCAATAATAATCCAGTTCTTTCCTCCACTCTCTAGATAGCACAATGCAGTCAAAATTCCTTCATATGATTCAGTGAAGTAGTGGATTTCTCTTCTATGCAAAACCTCTTCATTTTTGTACATAAAGAGCTCCTTCAGAGTGCTGTGGTCAGGTGTCTTGTTCATTTCCTGTCATGACATCTCTAAAAGTGTTGAAATTTCTGAAYGTTGAATTCACATGGAGTTTGCAGTATTATGGGAATTTGGATTTTCTCAGTTGTCTTTAGTTCTGAGTTGTGTCATGTTAATCTTCTCTAGCAAAGTCTAAGTCTTTATTTGCATAGCAAATTACCATGCATGTCTTTAGCTGCACTTTAATAATAAAACTTAACTGAATTTATTCTTAAAATGTTGCATTCGATATTGTGTAAATAAACCGCTTGCACTGTTCTGCAGGGATGGTAATAGAACATGCAGCATGGTTAAATTTTTAATTGCAGATTCAATGTAATACTTTGAAACAGTTCATGCTTTAAAGGTGAAATAATTTTGCATAAAAAATTCATATTTAGGAAGTCCTAGGAGATCTTAAACGTCATTACTATTAAGCCTTTGAAATAGCTAGGAAATAAAAACCTTGTCTTGTAATATGGAAAGTAATATGTTTATAAATTTTCAGCTCATGAAATTAAAACCTACATTTCATCAAGTGCAAGTAGTCCTTTGGGAGGTGTTACTGAGGACTCTTTTGAAGATGGACAACTGAGTGAGCTAGATGAACTTTTAAAGGGTTCTGACATGGATGAGGAGGTAACTTTAATTACAAATGCTGTTTCATCAATGAAATTTTTTAGTTCCTTATCATAAAGAGAGCACTGCTTTCATAGTTGTGCAGATTACTGTGCACTGTTGACAGGATGCAAGCCTTTTTTGGCAGAATTTATGATTTCTTAGCTGTCACTCAAAGCTGATCTTCAGATTTGAACACGAGCAGTGTATTGTCATATCATTTATTGTAGTGATTCTATATTGAATCAACTACAACTGTGTAAAAAGTACTGTTCCAGTAGATATCTGAGAGCACTTTGATGCAGCTGTAATATTTTTACAAAGCATAATTTTTAAAAGTTGGTTTTAAGTGCTCTCACCTGCGGTCTCAGAAGGGTGAGATGGTGCTGGAGAGCTGGAGGAGCTACACGGCCAGTGCATCAGGGGAGAAATGTTTTGGGATTGGTCACTTGGGCAATAGTGTCTCTGCATAAACATACTGACTTCCCAGCAATTTAGAGAGAACCTTAAGTCATGCTCAGTGATGTTATCTGAACTTTCTAATTTTCCCTTTCCTCCTTCCCCTAGATAATTTAAGTGTAGGAATTTTGAGATTTGCTTAAATTTTTTACTATTACCTTCTTTGATCGTGGATGGGAATTTGCATTTCACTACCACACAGACATAAGTGCTGATAGTATCTGCTGTTTTTTCACTCCCTCAAGAGTGGATAATGGATTTRTCTGGTTAAGCTAAATTGTAAAATGCACATGGCTAAAAAATGGTAAGTGTGGTGTGAAGTAAGTAATAGAATGATAAGGACCTTGCAATATGGGAGAATAAAGGAGTCCAGCAGTGGGCTAGAGGAAGGTGAACAGGTGGGAGATGTTGATAGTAGCTCTATACAATATGGCTTGGTTGCTGGAGTAGTATTTGTTGCAAAAACTGTAAATGTTGCCAGCCAATCCCAAATGAGGCTAATTCTTAATGTTCTGGCTTTATAAAAATCAATGTCCTGACATACTGGGTTTTTGTGCTGTCTTGAACAGTGGRTATATGCTTCTACTTGCACCTAATGCCTCAAACTTAGCTCTACAAACTTGTGCTATAGCAGACACAGAGCAGCCTTAAACCTATCTCCCCATACGTAGATGAAAAATTAGCTGTGCAGATTGGTGGAGGGAATAGAAGGACAGAATACTTCTTACAAGTGTCCATGGTTTTTCTTCTTTGGTTTTTTTTGTTTGTTTTTTAGTGGTTTTCAGTTTTATACTGCTGTGAAAAAGGCAGATGCTAACCATGGAGAAAATCCTTAATGTACAGGGGAACTGGTGTAAAGAAATTGGGATATCTAGTATAATTTCAAGCATATCCTTCTCTGATTCTTTGGCTATCATAAATTTGTGATACAATATGAAGTTAAAACAACTTATTTTATGAATAGTAGAAAAAACAAAGCCAGAATTTCATGAGTTTGCCCTGTATCAGTTTGTTCACATTCTCCCCTTATCCTCCCAATATCTTAGGTGCATTTTGGAGGATTTTTTTCCTGTATTGCTGGCGTGCAGCTGAACAAGAGCCTCAGAATTTTCCTCTATGCAGCTTTTAATTTTCACTTTATAGGAATGTCCTTTGTGGGATTTCTGCACATCTGTCAGCTGCATTTAAAATTAGGTAGTAGGCCTCAAAATTCTGGGGAGGAAGGAGAAGTGAGGAAACACCCATTCAATCATATCGTCCTTTTCCCTATTGAAAATTTACACATTGCAGATTACAATTTTATATATATATGTGTGTGTGTGTATTTATATATATATATATATATATGTATAAAAAAGATAATTAAAAGGATTGGGTAAGAATAGCCCTACAGTTCAAATAATGTTTCATAGTCAAAGCTCTATTACCAGACTTTTCAACAAAAGACTTCTAGTTTTAAATCTCTAGTGTAAAACATATAACAAGCTTGTTAGTGCTGTGCTGCATATTAAGCAATATGAAAGTATATTTAAATATCCTCACAGTTCAGGTTTGCAGATGGGATGGCTGGCATTAAACAAGAAAAAACAGGTGAAGCTGGCAAAAGGTATGTATGCTTTGTCCTTTGATTAACCTCTGAGGAACCTGTGATGTTCCTCAGTCACTGTACAAATGAAAGGTGATGATTTTATCAAAACACCATCAGACTTTTATTCACTTTTTTCCTGTTACACTGTAGCAAGGTGTGAAAGAAAATAAGCATGTGAAAGATTTCATTATGCTAAGTACAAAAAGGAAATWATAGTTATAGCCTGCTGCATTAATAGTAGATACTTTATCCTCTGGCTGGTGACTCTTAAAAAAAATTCTCCAACCCTTAATGAAAATTTAAGCTTCCTTTGCTGTCTCTTGAGGCTTTTCTAAAATTGATGGACGGATTGAAAGACTCATTCAAATTCAGACTTGRCAAATCTTTGAACAGCATTAGAAAAAGGTGCTTTAAAATGTGACATGGAGTTAAACATATGCATAACTGTTCTGCTCACTTCAGACTGTGCTTACACTGTTTTTTGTAGGTGTGACTTAACTGTGAGAGTAAAATGCATCCCTCTGATATCAGCCCCAAAAAGAGGCAGAGTAAGACTTTATAGAAAAAAAAAGATACTTAACTGATGGAATAGTTAAGTGATTAGAAGAGAAATGGAGTAGAGATATTCCAGAATTATTTTTACACTAATTGAAAGACTTCATCTTGCACAGAAGAGGGCATTGCTTTTTTTCCAACACCAGTTACATTTATGTGACAGAATTCAAATTTAACAGATGTCCATTAAGTAGAGAATATTGCATCTGTTCATTAACCAAGCAGAGAGCTTCAAGCTCCCTCTGGTAAAATATCTATATGAATTTACTTCAGTAGCATAAATAGTTCTTTATGCTATAGTATAGGTAGATTATGTTAGATAAAAATGTAGATGCAAGTAATAGTAATGCCACGTTAATTCATATCTTTTCTATAGCACAGCATCAGAGCAAAGATTCACTTCCTTAGTTGAAAGAAATACCTCTATGATTTTAGAAGAATATCCATTTATCCATCATTCAAAATCAAACTTTATCTCTAGTTTATTCAAAATTACTACTACTGCAAAGTTTCATCTGGAAAAAAACTGTTCCTATTTAGAAAACTCTGCTTCTACTTATGGTGTTACTTAGAAATTGATTGTATAGCTATATAGCTTACAGTTCTTGGCAAAGAAGTGCATAGTTTGCCATCTAGATGAAAAAGAGAGTCAAGGTTGTTACCCTAAAGGTAAATTGCTGTAAAAATGTTGTTATATTTTAAGCTGAAAATTTTGGACGACTAAATGCACCAACTTATTCCTCTGGAGACTAATGTACTACCTAGATTAAAAGTAAAATGGAAATTAAAGGAATTTGGTTTTATTAGATGACGTTTATTCTTCTCTGCATTATTATTTTTTGCTTCAAAGTATATTGAAAACAACCCACAGTTTAAGAAAGTCTTGAATTATCCTAGTTAGAGAAAGTATTGAATAAGTAGTAGTTCAGAAGCTAAAACAGTTCCCTCATAGGAGATAGCAAGCCTATCCGCCTGGGAATAGGTTTCCTCATATCCCCCTCTGTTTCTTTTCCTAAACAGTAAGGAGGCAGAAACATTCCTCTTACTTAAACTMGTTATTTAATTGATGGGAAAAGAGTAGTCTCATAAACAGGGATTTTTTTCTGTGACTTTAATTGCATGTAAGAAGGGTATCACTTAAGTATTTTGTTAGCAATGTTTATATGTTATTTTGGGAAAACATCACGTTTCAGTAATTTAATTGTCCATAGCGTATATGTTTGGGACTAGTTAAAGGCAGAACAATTTTTAATTGAGATTCCCTTGGAAAACTCCTAAATCTTGTGTTGGGTAGAGTAGATTATTATTAAAGAAAACATTTGGCTCCTCAAATATAATTTCAAAAGCTGTGTGGAGATCTCTGCCAAAGACTATATAGCAGTTCACTGAAAAGGAGGTGCTTCAAAGTGCTTCAAAGACAGCAAAAATTATCTCAACCTTCTTCTCAGTGAAATGAAAAAAATTAAGTGATTCACAGGGGCTTGTTCTAGTCATTTACTGAATTTGATATAGTTATACTTTAGGATGGAATAATCTCAGTTGATCATAATCTGGTGTGACWGAGTTATAAAAGAAATTCTAGTTGTTGGGGTTGTTAGCCGTTTAAATTTACATAACATGTTTGTGTTACGTTAACTGTTGAAAAGTTCTGATTTTTAATACACATAATCCCACATTTCAGGTCTTTAGTATATAGGAGAAGCAACCATTTAATCTGATTAAACAATTGTGTGTTTATTTTAACGCTCAGCAGTGACTGTAAATTTAAAGATGTTTTCAACTGTGAACTGCAATCAGGATTAACATTGCCTAACCTGAAAGTAAATGTCTCCAGTGAAGGCACAGTGCTGACACCCTGGACAAATGGTTTGTATTCAGTGTTAGTTAACCCTCCAGAGTCTTTTACTTKTATTTTATTTTCCTATAAAGCCTTAAAGGATTTCTTCAGTTTCTGAAGGCACTGGCTCAAGTTTATTTTACTTTTTTGTATAGAGGCAAACATGGAAGCTATATGGTAAAGTTAATATTTGTTTTGTTTTGGTAGGTTTAGTTCTGCCGATTTCCAGTAKCAGTCATTTTATCTCAATATTTATAGTTTTCAGATACTTCAGTGTTAGAGCACTGCCCATATTCTTAGTGTTTTAACATACTGTATTTGAGCCCCATTATAGGAAAGTAACTTATTTTTTAATCAGAAATTAACTTTTTTTTTCTGTCAGCAAAACTTCATAAAGGGATTTGCCTGTGTCACCAAAGTTCAGAGCTTGTTGTTTATGTCAGCTCAAATGTTTGTGAAGTATCCACTAAATGGAATCAAGGAAATGATCTAGATTTAATAAGCAGTGTAGTTTGTTCCAGCTTGGTGTGTTCATAAGTGGTGTAGGTGCCTCGTGTTACCAGAGAATTAATAGTATAATAGAACTGGATCCAAAGTTTTCTGATTTCTGATGTTTTTCTCTTTACACAAAACAGCTTTGATATTTGGCCATATATGAAAGAATAGCTTTATTCGGCATGCGGGAGAGAGAAGGATCAAACTACATGACTGGTTTTAGATTGTATTAGTCTGATTTTCATTAATYGTTGCCTTGCATTGAAGGAATTTAGAATGCCTTGCATTCTAAATATAAAGGAAAAAACATGTGAGTGTGCTTAGAATTATTTATTTTATTACACAGTCCACTTACAGCCTTTGTCCTAATTCTTAGATTTCAGGTTTTCTGGAAACAGTTCTCTACTGCCTTTGCAAAATTACAGAGATCTTGAGCCATGGAAGATGGACAAAAATGTAAAAGTGAGTTTTTGATTGACCATTATGATCAATCCATAATGATTTCCAACACTGTGGCACTGATTTTGTTGCAGTTATTGAAACATTTCTCCCATGTGTCTATTCAGAATTTACCAGCCTGTGTAGGCTTACATTTAAGAACAAAATCATTGATGAGGGGAGAGCTATTCAGTGTGGAAGTTTGTTGATTTCTGTGTCTTGCTTATAATCGAACAAGGCTTTTGGATCTGTTATTTTTGTAGAACTGAAAAGCAGARCAGTTTTCACATGTGCACAAGAAATGTGTGTTTATACTGGGCACTGGGCAAAAGAAATCAATCCAAAAGATCCTTAGACTATTATCTAGAGCAGTTTATCACTTTTTTTTTCCTCCTTTCTATTCCTTTTTGGCCTTATGTAACTCTTCTTACCTTGTCCTGTGTCATGTAGTCTTCAAGASAGATTTTCATTGTGTTAGGCAATAAACAGGCATATAATGAAAGAATAATCTTAGCTTGGTTTGAAATGTTGCAGATATGACATTGTGGTGAGGCTTGTTCAAAGATTTGATTATAGATCACATATTGTTTGCTTCTATTTATAATACCTATATATTCTGAATTTCTTTTAAAAAATGCTTTGTTTTGTTTTTTATGGGTTTTATTTTGTCTTTGTTATGTTTTGGATATTTTTAGTCTTCCCATTCAGTCCATCAGCTCCTGGAGATGATTGAATTGCCTCGTAAATATTGCAGACTTTATTTCATGACTTTGCGTGGCTGTGAAAGAGCAAAATGTTGGTTTTGGCATGTTCCTGATCAAGGAGATGAAAAGGTAAGGAGATCTATTGAACAAAGAAAAATTGTAAGTGAGAATACAGGTTTTTAAATACAAAACAGAATCTTCTGTATTAATTTATATAATAGAGTGAGTTAATTTCAGAGATTGATGAATCYGAAAACTTCCAGAAAGTTTTTCTATCAAGGTCTGTCTACAGCTATTTAAAACTCTTATCCTAGAAACATGGTAGAATTTACAGAGTTTCTAAGMGAGCAGTTATCAGCAAAAGGTCAAGAATTAGTTTACAGAAGAGTAGAATTGCAAGACTGATGCATTTCCAACCCAAGCATCAGAGACCCGTAAGAGACCCGTTCAGGCTTGGTATGTGTTCTTAAAGTCAAGAGCCATTTATGGTATACGACTTCTTACAAGTTTTGTGTAGCAAGAGTTTGCCTATTCAAGGATGGTCCAGTCTCCTGTTATGTTGGCTATTCTCATCATATTTGGATGCAACTGTGCTTTACCTATACAAATTCAGTGCATATTCAAATAAGACAGTGGAGTTATGTGGTCCTAACAAAATTTGAGTATGTGGTGTGGACAAAAGCCTCTTTGAAAGTAATTCATTTAAAGTAGAGATGGTACCCATGAGAACCAGAGTTCTTTATGAGAAGCATTCTTACGGCTTTGAACAGTATTTCAGTTTTGGCAACTGAAAGCATGGAATCATCAAACCTGACTGTTTGCAAAGAAATATGTGTTGTTGAAGGAAATGTCAATGAATCATTTTGTAAAAAGCAAACTTTTAACAGGCATCAAAATTATATTTTTCAGAGACTGTCTAAATAGAAATGCCTTTGCAGTATATGTTTAATATCTCTGCATAATATCGTAGGTGATTTCTGTACAGGGACTATTTGTAGACAGGAGAAGCACATCTCACTGTGGTGAGATCRTGAATGGATGAACCTGCTGCAGTTTTGGTGAAGTTTATACGTTTCTGATGATTCTATTAGCAAAAGCCTATTATGGACACTTAATAGAGGAACAGACCACTGAAAGAATGTCGTCTTGAAATTTGTCTGCAGCAGAAGTTAGTATTAACTGAAAGAAATGTTTGCATTGGTGATGCCACGTCCTTGACCATTAAAACAGTGTTTTCAGCACTTGATTCTGAAACATTGCCTCAAATGTTTTGTAGTCATATTATTTTACAGCTTCCAAGCTGTTGCTGCTGAAAAGTTGCTTGAAGTATGTCAGATTCTGAGTTAAGCAGAGARTGTCAGATATATCAGGAGTTAACCACAAAATGCTTATCTAGAAACCAAAAATACCTTTTTCATCAACAACTTCACTGCATGCTAATGATTACACATCATCAGCTTTAATAGAAGTTTTTGTAAGAAAGCTTGTATCCTCCATGTGAAAATTCCAAGTCATGGTCTTCATTTTGAGTCTTTTTTTTTTTTTTTTTTTAATTGTTACAGCTGATCTAGTGATTCTAGAAATCTCTGACCGAGTGCTTACAACAGTTTCTGCATCAAATATAAAATTACTTAAATGTAGCCTTCACAAAATGCTTATCTAGAAACCAAAAATACCTTTTTCATCAACAACTTCACTGCATGCTAATGATTACACATCATCAGCTTTAATAGAAGTTTTTGTAAGAAAGCTTGTATCCTCCATGTGAAAATTCCAAGTCATGGTCTTCATTTTGAGTCTTTTTTTTTTTTTTTTTTAATTGTTGACAGCTGATCTAGTGATTCTAGAAATCTCTGACCGAGTGCTTACAACAGTTTCTGCATCAGCTATAAAATTACTTTTCTAATAATGGACAAAGTAGATAACAGCACAAGGCAAGCTAATTGTCAAATCATGTAATAAGATTTCAGAATTGTCTGTCTGAAACTGAGGCATAAGTGGTTACATAAATCTCTTGGAAGCAAGCACTACCCAGACTTGACCTTATCAGTTCTTATGAAGTTTATTTCTTAGCTCTTATGCTATGAGTTATGATAATATCATTAGGGTCAATAAGTACGAAATTACAGAATTGCAAAGTAAAGAGTAACTTACTATATCACTATTGCTAGCATATTACTAGCAGAAACCAAAAAAGCCAAATACTTTAAAAGAAAATTAGCATCTAAATGAGCTCATCCATCCCCAGTATCTTAAAGATACTTTGCCAGAATTTTAAAAATAACTGACTAGTTTTATTAATGTTTCTCTCTTCATTTTTATGTTTTGGAAAAGAGCTGATTTTTTTTTCTACTGCTTTGCAAGCCCTTTGAAATCTTATGTAACAGCTCTTAATAAATGGTATTTTTWAAACTAATTCTCTACTCAACTGTAGGAATGTATGCTTTCACATTGTTCGAAGGTGAAGATCTAAATTCTCTGCCTAAAACTATTGCAAGACCCTTCCCTCTGATTTTTCTTATGATGCAGCACCCTAGTACACTTTCTGTTTTGCCCACAGAGCTTAGCCTGACACTATGTTGTGTTCATTTGTGTATTTTTTAAAACTGTCCATTGAAAACTGATAATAGTCCAAGTACCTCATGGTGGCACCAAAGTACTTAAACGGAAGATAKGTAAAGCAGAAGCGAAGAAGTCTTCTGGTCTTTCTAATATATTTCTGTGCTACGCAGACTGCTAGTCCACTTGCTCAGAGCTGTTTTTCTTCTCAGTGATGGCTGTTGCCATAGTGTTTGGAGAGGTGTATCTTTCCCCATAATGGAAACTGCTTATGTTCTGTTAAGTAACTGGTGGGTGCTTTATAACCCAAGCTGCTAGGATTTAATACTCAGTTGTGATTAACCATACAACACAACTGTGATTTAATACACTCTGACATCAGCGTATGTGTGACCTCAGCGAGTTCTACAGGCTACCAGTTTTATTTATTTAAGTTGTCTTTAATTTCACATAATGGCATCACTTTTCTATTAGGCAGTAGTAAACAAAGCTATTAAGACTGTCTTTTAAATAATTCCCCTTAGAGAAAGGAATGTTGTTAACTAGGTATAGACATCTGTTGTCTTTCCAAGAATGGCTGTCTTTCAGAGTGCTCACAGCTGTGTGCATCCTGTCCATCAGCAATTACAGGAAATAAGACTGGAAGATCTTGATCACTTAATATTAAAAAGGCCATATTAAACTGAAAAATTGTTACTTTGAATATCTGACGCCTTAAGGATTTTGCAGAGCCTTCAAGTGTAGAATGATGGTATATGCTGCTTCTGGGATTTTCAGATGACTCAAGCTCAAATGGTTTTGATAGTTTTAGGCATTTGCAGAAAGCTGTCAGCTAGAGTTGCTTCTTTAAAAAAAGCAACAAAAATAGTTTGTGTGTTGTCCAGGTACCTGGAGTCTCAGGTCTCATTGCAGTTTGAAATGTTGTTAGTAAAAGAGGAACAGTTTTGACTGTAAGCTTAAAATGGCAAATTGGTAAGTCAGGAGTCCTCATGTGACCTGATCTATTCAGCAATATTGTCATCAGTTAAGGTTAAAAATATTACAAAGGCATGCAAGACTAGCTGATGAGAAAAATTAGTAATAGAAGTATTTCCTCTTCATATTTCAGTAGCGTATTACCTGGCAGTCCAAGGAAAAAAGGCATCCAGCATACTTTTTTTTTTTTTTCTCCGCTAACCTAATTATTTGAAGTGGCRTGGACTTCATCCTTAAATTTTATTCCTCTCATTTTATAAAAGGGATTAAACATTTGTCTCTAAGGTACAGTAGCTTCAYAGGACTTCTCATAAGACACCTTAAGCTTGTCAGTTGAGATCTTTACTGWAAATCTTCTAGTCCTTCTAGTGTGACTGTTCCAACCTGTGGGGGAAAAAAAACCTCTTTAGAGAGTGTAACAAATCATTGATTTTTATCTTCATGTACGTGTAGGGCCCTTGACTCAAGCCATAGTCTTGAGGGAGGATGCAGCTCTGCAGGTCTCAGGCTCAGAGCATGGCTGCAGCTTGGGCAGCGGGGAGGTGATATCCTTGCCTGCAGGTTCAGGAGAGCTTTGGCTGGGAACTTGTGTCAGCAAGTAAAGGAGCCATGAGGGGAAGGCAACAGACTGTGCATCAGTGTCAGAAATGGCACAGAGATTAATCCGATCTCMTCTGAGACCCTGCAGGCACAAGACTGAAGCCCCAGATGTACCAAGAGAGGAGTCTGTGTGTATTAGGTTTGGAGATGGAGACTTYCACGATGGCAAAGACTGGAAACTCCTGCTCCACCTGTGGATTTGCAACTCCAAGCAGGTTCAATGCCTGGAAACTCCTTATGGCTCCTCCTTTGAGCTCATGGCAGTGAAGGGCTGCAGCATGGGGTTTCCCCCTTATTTAATATCAGAGTCCATTCTGAGAAGGTTTATACATTTTGGTGCTTTTTCCTATAAATTCAGCACCTCATTGTATTACTGTGGTAAAACTGTGGAATACTGGGGTAGTGAGTTGCTTTTATAAAATACATATCCATTTTGTTACTATTTTCATTAAATTGTTATGTTAAATGATTTGCAGTATCAACTAGTAAGATTCATGGAGCAGGGTGGGTTTACCTTTTGAAAATGGAACAAATGCTGCTTTATTAACGTAGAGGGAATGTTGGGCTCTTCTGCTGGTATTACAGTACTCACCAATGGAGAAAAATAGTATAATTTTTTGTTTACTAGAAGATTCTTTCACAATTCAGAGGCAGATTTAGGCAAAGTTTCCCATTGCAAGTTTATTTTTTAGCTATTTACATCTACCCCCATTATAAACCTTTTGCGATTAACTAGAATTTAGAGACTCATGTTTTTTACAGGGTCCATAGATCTAATTGCAGTTTTTATAAATTGAAACAATCAAATCAATGAAAGTCTGCTAGAAGCCGGAGATGAAGCACACAATTAGATTTTTTTAGGCATGCAATGTAACTTGTCCCAAATTGTTTTGCAACTGGATTTTCCAAGCAATTTCACTAATACTTGGAACAGTCATAGCTCCAGATGCAATCTTGACTTTTTTTGGGAGTCAGTCCAAAGAAGGAGGAGAACAGACTCCAAAAGAAAGCAAATAAATTTACATAGTGTAAGCATCCACTGAAGTTTGTTTTGGAAATGCCCTCAGCCACCTGGGATTGTAGATTTGGATTAAATGAGTTCACAAACAAAACTACATTTATTTTAGTGATGAAAGATTCCACGTGATTTTCTGAAAGGGGTGTCTCAAACCACAGTTCAATGACACGATGACACTTTTCCAGAACAAAATCCACCTTTGTTTATAATCTGCTTACATAGATACAGAATTTTTGTTGTTTGACTTGATGATCTGAACAGGCTGTTGGTCTTAGTGAAGGATCTCTTGGCCAYAAGCCAATATCTCAGGCTTTAATGATAATTCATTTGCTGTGTAACTAAAGGCATRATTGGATCCTGTCTGGTTTTGTAGGTAAGTTTAAATAAATTCAGGGTGGCTTGTTTCTTGATTACTTCACAAAATAGTATGAAAATAGTATTAAATGCAAGACCCATTTAAGCAATTGTGCAGAAAGGTAATCAAGGTTCCAGAAGTGACATCAGTTACCAAAATTTTTATTCTAGCTAAATTCTAAGCTTTAATCTGGGCACTCTCTATTTCTTCATCTGAAGCAAAATGCTTAAGTATTGCAAAACTAAGGTTAAGGTGCTTTTTTAGGGCAACTTAAGATGTTAAGATAAAAATGTACSCATACAAAATATCCTATGAAAACACCTAAATAGAGAAATCTTAGGTAAAAAAAAAAAAGGTTAGATTTTTCAGTAATTCAAGTTTGGAGATTTTTCTTGTGTGCTATTACGAGAATTTTGAGAGAAGATTCAGTATTAGTAACTTTATTTCTAGGTGATTATCTGACTTTAAGTTGGAACATTTACATAATTTTTTTCATCACGTTTTCASTTGTGAGCTTTCCGTGAATGACTGCTTACAGTCTGTCATGTTTATACTAAGGGCAAGTAATTGTATTTTCCGTTTCATTTTTGTTTATTATGATTGTATACTTAAATATGCAGGAAGCTGTGATCCCAGGAGATTTTTTCCCATAAATGCCATCTATATGTATTTTGTTTTTATTTTATTAATTTGCTATGTTTTAACAGTGCCTTACCTATTGACTCAGCTATGTATGAATAAAATAATCAAAAGCAGTGTAAACCTCATTGTCCTTACGGGAACATGTTTGTGGATTGTTCTGTTGTTTAACTGTAGCATAAACTGAGGTAATGTTTTACTGTTTTTTTTCCCTCTTTCTAGATATGCATGGCAGTACTTCGGACATACATTACAATTAATGAATTAGGCCTTCTACAGCGTGCAAGTATGCGATATAGTGGTACCTCTTGATGCATGTTTCATAGCTTATTTAAACCATCATACACAGGAACAATCTGGAGAGTAATAGTGAAACCCTAACAGAGAACAAGAAGCTCTGATTTACAGGCAGTATATCCAGTCCACTTGTTCTCATAGTGCAACTCCTGTTGAGATTGGGAGTAGAGCAATGCAGTTATCTCAGTTATTTTCAGATTGTTGTAAATCTTATTCTCAAACAAAATCCATCGAGCTAGGATGGAACTAGCTTTGAGATTAGAAATCAATAACATGAGTGGAGCTTTTTAATGAAACCAGGATTTTATAAGACACTTTTAAACATCTTGACCAAATATTCTAAGTCCAAAAAGTTTAGTATTAAGTTCTTCCAAATATGTGCACCCAAGCAGCTTTAGTATATACCAGACAGCCATACTTCTTTGATTATTGGAATGGATGTAAAGCCATTCCAGCGTGGGAATCAGCTGCACCCTCTTTATTAATGCTCCCTTGTGCTATAAGGCAGACAGCACCAAGTACCTGCAGGCTGTCAGGTACCTGTCTATCAAGGCCAGCACAGGAACAGCTAGTAAAATCATCTGCCTGGGTAAAACTGCGCTGCACTGACTGATGCTTCACAGCTGGAAAGGAGTTACTGGCTTAATGCACTACTAACTGATTCCTTTTATCTGTTTATTTTATCTTTTATCTTTATTTTATCCATTTATCTCAGTCCTATGATAAGCTGGTTAATTGAGAATTATTATACTGCTTTTAAAATTTAGGAAATAACTTGCTTAAATGGCTAATAATCAGTTATCCTGAAGTGAAAAGACTGTAATTTCTTTTTCAGCACAAATATTTATAAAGTATTACAGAGAAGTTATGCCTGGTGTGGATTTTGCCTCACAAGTCCTGAATGATCTTCTCATTTCTTTACTCAAGAACTGTTTGTTTCAAGAAGTATTTCAGATATTGAATGTTACTCTACTGATTAATATGCTGGTAAGTGACCTTGAAATATTTTGAAAAACATTTTGATCCGTGATATCCTATCCTACTTTTCTAATATTTTGCCATTTCCAGTAATGTATGGTTTTACTTTGGCACCCAGTTTCTATAAGGAAAACAAAAGCAGTTCATAAGTTCTGTAGTAAAAACTGCAAGCTTTCTAATTGTACAAAGTTGTAAAATTAATTCTTCTTTTTTTCTTCYAAATTAGCCCGCTGTTGATGTTCTTCTGAAAATTTTTGAGTACATGGCATCTTTGAATGTAAAAGATGCTGTGCCTGCGTTAATCAGTATGTTTTGTAAGGTATGAGATTAATKGTACTACTTTTTGTTAAAATTCCTGAAATGCCTTCTCTTGTTTTAAAACTCAAATGTATCATTTTATGATCCTTTAAATAGATATCTATTTAAAGTTGGACTGTGGTTAGCTGAACTTCTGGCGTAAGCTTTCATTTACCCCCTAGTTTYTGACTGAGATTCTTTGTGACATTTTTCCCACTGATGTTTGCCACTTGCCTCTGAAAATATTTAAGTCATACCAGGTTTTTTGTGTGTGCTTACTTTTCTTCACCCTATTTCATATTACAGCTGGTTGATGCAGGTATGTTTCTTGAGTTTGAACATTTCAACTTCATTATTAAGTTCCTTCACCAATTGCAAGTTTCCAGTCAGGAAATAAATACTATTCTGAACATAAAATCCAGGTATGTCTTCAAGGAGCTATTTTATAACTGAATTAGTCTAGTTCTTTTTTCAGGTTCTATTTCAGAAGTTTATGGAAACAAACAGCCAATTAGAAAATGCAAACTTAGTTTGGATAGAAATGCATGTGATTCTGTCTTATGCCTAATTGTACTCTGATGATGAGTATGAAAAAAGCCAATTATGATTGCAGTCAGAATCCGAATATTGTATCTTTTATGTTTCAAGTATTTTATCTTTGAAACACATTAAACTGGTATCACTTTAATAATACAATCTAGTGCTGTTCCCAGGTGTACTGCAAGGTTGTATGACTACAGGCAAATCAGAGATGTTATGGTTTAATACATATCTTAGGTCTGCATAAACAAGCAGTACTTCCGCAGCAAACAGCCCTGGGAAGCAATAGGATGTCTAGCTATAATCTGAGATGGTTTCCTAGTTTCATTTACTGTGAGACTACATAAATCTTGTACCAACAAAAGTGATAGGAAGGTGATTTGTGTTTCCAGTGTTGCTGGATGATGCTGGAAAAATATGAAACCGCAACCTGGTGAATCCCTTTAAGAACTGTTGACATCTTTCTGATGCTTGCAAGAAAATGGATCGCCATAGTACATCATCTGTTTTATATAAAATTGAGAAACTAAGTTTGCTGTTCATAAAGCAAGTTTTGATTCTTGGCCAAAACATGCAATATAAATAGCACGTATTATGAGGTAATCCCTTTTCAAGAGAAAACTCTAAGGATTTGCTGCTCTTCTTCATAGTGGTCCCATAAAGAGATCACCTATCATCCATGGCTATCAGTGCTTTAAGTGCAACTTAACATACCTTTTGCAGATAATTTTGATCACTTTGTCTGTTTCATAAGGAAATGACCCATTCCAGATTTCCAGTATATGTGTCCCTTTATCATAGACTGAGAAGCAGTCTATCTCTGCTAAGACAAAGCAGCTGTACAACTTCCACTGCGTGTCGTAATTCATCCATATGTAGGTTAAGTATCACTACATGATTACATCGCACTGGTGGCTGTATTCATTCTTCCATTGGCAGCAACAGCAGAACAAAGCATCAGGGTACTAGTTATTTGAAGCTGAGTGTCACCATTCCATGTAACCAACACTTTCATTTGATGTTAAAATAATGTATTAATATTTTTTTCTTCATTGAAGATTTCAGGAAAAACACTTTAAAAAGAACTGGCATTTTGACTTCAATTTGGCAATGACTGAAATTCAGGTACTGTGCACATTCTTTAAAGCCTGTGGAGATCCTTTAGCTGGTTCAATCTCGTGACTTTATTAAAATCTACAGAAAATAGYGATTTCTATGTCATTTTTAATTATCATAAACTAGTTGTATGATAATACATTGTTAGTGAAACTCTTTTTGAGAAAGGTTAATATCTAGGGAAAATGGTCTTTGACTTTCTGTGGTTTGTCAGTATTTATTTCAATWTACATACTTGAGGCTTTTATCTTAGTTTTAAATTTAACTCAAAGATTTTTATAATTAAACACCTACTTTGTATGCCATACATTGTAGTACTGTGTGGAAATCATCACACACTAACTATCATACAGATCTTGAGACCTAAATTTCAGAAGGTAAGAACCRGGACTAATTTTGATTCATTTTCTTCTTTTAATACAAAACTCATCTTCAAGCCATTTGGCAAGTATAGAGGAAACAACTATCAGTTTGATGTGCATTTTGTAGAAAAGTTAATCACTGGAGGGAAAAAAAATACTCAGAGACTGATTTAAAAAATATATATAACTGTGAAAATGTTATTTAATTAGCTTTCCAAGAGTCTGCAAAAAATGTTGTGCCTTTTTATTAATGGGAGTAACATAGCTCCCATTAACAGCTCCTGCTACTGATGACYATGTTTATTCCTGCTAGTCAAAACTTTGCAGTCCTCTCAGTCTGGACTTTCTGTCCCTGGGACTCGAAGGCTGTGAAATCTCCCTGACTGTCCTGGAAATATACCAAGAGAGGGTTCTTGTTTCATCTGAGTGCAAGTAGTTTTTGACATGACCMCTCTATGTGCACTAAAGCCAAAGGTATAGCTACAGGTGAGCCCTATGAGTTAGCCAGTCTATGGAGTTTGACTAGCAAAACTCATCTAGAAGCCRCAGTGAAGTATCTGCTGCCAGAGATCAAGACTAAATCATAAAGTCTTAAATCATAAAGTCAAATTAGTCAGATCTGTGGTTCTGTAGTTTCTATAGTTCTTGGATGGATATGAATTATTAGGTAAGAGATACACAGTTCACATATATATTCATATTCTCTTTTCAGTGCAAACTCAGACGATCCTGTAAGGACTTTAGCTAAGCATTTGTAGTTGAATGTTAGATATGACTTTAGTATGTTGTTGGAAGCCAGAGTGCCCTAATTTTAATGAGTTATCAGTACAACATGAATTTCATTCTGATTACAAATTAAAGAGTAAACTAGGTACTATTGCAGCTGATTTATTCCAGATAAAACGTAAAGATTTGCATGCCAAAAAAAGGCTAGGTCTCCGTTTTATTTCAGAGACATTATTGTCTTAAACTAGTTCTTAACTTCATACTTGAGAATAACTGCTGGATTCTGTGGTCTGTCCTGAACCATGTAATAATTTGGGTTGAAAGGGACCCCTGGAGGTCTCTGTTCAAACTTCCTGCATAAAGCTGAGTCAGCACTGACTTAGGAGAAGACTCTTCCAGACTTTGTGCAGTCAGTTGTGAAAAGCCTCTTTTACTCTTTGCTTCAGTTACCCTCCATAGGTGTTTGCATAAACACTTAGTTGCACAGCAGCCCTGCTGTGCTATTCTTATCCTGAGCCGGTTGGTTTATATTTCACATTTCAGTGTGTGTACGCAATATCCAGCACACATACATAGCCTTGGTCCTGGAACTTGCAGAAGAGTTACTCCAGAGTAACTAGTATWTGACCAGGACCGTGTTCTTCATCTGTATTAAAAGATTCAAGGTAACTTAAACCCAGTGAAACAAAGMAGGGGTGATGATGCTAATAACATTTGAACAAGCTACGTAAAAGGTGCCATAATATGAACAAAAGAACATAAAATTCTGAGATTTAATCATAGAATTATAAGAAGTGTCTTTATTTGGTTATAATTGCTCTGGATTAGCTGATCAAGATGCTGTGATTTGTTCTTTTAAGGAATAGGGGATAATCCACTGACGGATCATGAGAAATAAGAATACATTCAGTACTGTTATACAAGATAGATTATATACTAACTGCTTTTTATGTACTGCATTAAGTCTATTCCAGGTCTGTTTCTTCAATTTTGATACATTTTCTGTTTGCCTTCCTGAGGAAGGATTGCTTATATTTATCCATTACCTTCTTCACAGCATTGCAGGGAAAAAAGCGATTGGACCAAGCTGGGAAATCTGTATGTCAGTTTGAGAACTGGACATGAACATTTTGGTGATCTCAAGAAACTGTCATTATTTATTGCTGAAATACTAAGCAGAGATTCTAAGGAAGAAAGACCAGAAGTTCCTTTTTGTGATTTTGCTGATGCAGGTAAAATTAAGATGCAATAAACACTTTATTKTTCACCTTTACTCTTTGTCAAGTTTTGGAAAGAAGAAAAAACAAAAATCTAAGCTCTTTTCTTGACATGTTATATGAGAGAATTCCTCTAGTTTAAAAATGCAGTCAACTGAAATTCTCCATGGATGCCATTTTCTAGTCATAGTAAAATTCCCTGTGCTCCTACTTAAAAAGTCAGAGATAGTAAATGGGTTTCATCACCTATTCCAGAAGATGGATGCTTGAATTTTGTCAGATTGAGAAGAGAGGCCAGGRTTGATGGTTTATTAATGAGAATGTCCTGTTCTCTGGACAAAGACAAGTATATTTCAGCACTCTCATCTGAAGTGCCCCGTACTTAATAGCAGAAATGAAGTTCAGGGTTGTAAATACAACTGGATGTATTTGTACAGATAAAAGCGTATTTAATTGGAATCACATCTTGTACATTTCATTGGACTWTTTTTTAGCAGTTTGGTTTTTCAGAATCATTTAATCCTGTAAAGAACCGAGAATAAGAACCAAGAATTTATGAAAGGGCTATGTGCACAAAACTTGTCAAGTTCACTTTACAAGTAATTTTGTTGTTATGTTTTGCCATTATACCTTCAAGCATCTTACTGTTATAGATGAACTAGAGTAATCTGAAATGTTCTCTGAATTAGTTATTGTACTTGATGTTAAAATTTCAGGAAATCTAATCCAGTGCCAAATAGTCTAGAAAATATATATAAGATTTTTACAAGGCTCTTACTTCTAAAGTATTTAATTCTTTAAAACTATTTTTACATGTAAAACSAAAAGTAATATTTTTTTTTCTCTTCTAGTAATAAAAAATTCACAAAGTAATGAAGCAGACAGAATTTTCATTGGAAGAGCTGGGATAAGTGTAATGTATTCTTATCACAAAGTACTGCAGTGGATAAAGGTATACTGGACTCTAGTAATCTGTTTGGGAGGCTGCATCGGTTCTTTCCTAATGTTAAACCATGTTTCTCTGGTTGAATGGCTGGTGCTGCCATCGCTCTCATCCAGTCTTAGCCCTCCTCAACTATCCAGCCACATTAAAACCTTTTTGGTGCCGTTCTGAACAGTAGCGTTCTGCAGACCTCTCTTGCTTGTTTTGCTAACAAGGGTGGAGAAAGTTGCTTGTGAGAATGAATATTCTTTTATTTTTTTGTGTCGTGTGTAATTATGGCTTTCCCTTGAGCAAAATACACACAGTTTGTGGCAGTTGTTTTCCTTGTGGTGGTGGGCATGTCAAGATGTTGATGCTACCAGGCAGAGTGAAGGCTCCAAGACAAAGCACTCTAAGGAGTGCTTTCTGGATGGAGCCTGCCATGGCTTTGCCTTGCAACCTAGGAGCTTAATTATTCTTCTGATCTGAGGACGGATCTGGGTTAACAGACACATCTTCCCAGAGATTCTGGGGCCAGCTACTTATGGGGTAGTTTCGCACCACTCTCCCTTTCTTCTGTCAATACTTTCATATGCAGAGACCTCCGAACTAAGGGAATACTTGCGTAAGTCTGAGAGCCCTTTCCTGCACTCTGAACCTGATTTCAGATGGAACAGTTTAAGACAAGGAATACAAAGGAGAGGCAAAGCAAGGTACCCCTGTAGCTGGTGAGCAATTTATTCCCCAAACATCGCTGAAAGTGCTTTTCTCTTCAGAACTAGGGTTCTTTCTCATTTCACACCTCAGGCCACATTTGGACCTAAGAGTCTTGTGAATCTTGAAGGTTTCCTCACCCCATATGTGGTTCCCAGCATATATTTTTATGAACACAAACAACAAGCCTCTTATCCCATTTTGACACTTAAAAACACTGCAGGGAACCCTTTTGAATTTGTATCAGGGAATTAAGGTAGTTTTTTAATGTAAGTGTCTGTAAAGGATGCCTTTCAAGACTTTTGTTACATAAAACTTGGTGCCCTGCTCAGTCTGTTTCCAGGATCAACCCAAGCCTCAGAGGTTATCTGATAAAGCTGTGTATTTTGGTGGCATTACATCCATTTTGGAGCATCTTTTTGATCTCRGTAGCTTTTGAGCAAGTCCCTACGAGGCTGCAGCACACTTATTCCACCTTCCACAACAGATTGTCACAGCAGAGTGTGGCAGGAGAGGGAAGGTGCACAGTTCAGTGGTAGATGGAAGGAAAGGTCTTTGCATTAATGCTTTTACAGTAGTACACTAGAACTTTTTAAAGCATTTTTATTCTGCTACACTCACCTGTTAAAACAGCTGAGAGATTCTTGGTCACAGAAGAGGGTGGGTGAGTTCTTGGTATTGAATGCCTGGTGCTCACTTGCCTAAGAGCTTAGTTGGGCCTGGGTTTTGTCTCTCTTCAGCAGAGAGAGCGTATGCAGTGTTCACAGAGAAACGCTGTTGCACACAGGCTTGCCTGTTTTTCACATCTGTTTCCACATCTGTTTCCACATGGGCATCCTAATATTTGGGTTGTAGCACCTCTGATGATCCAAGGAGGTTCCTCTTTGTGTCCTAGTGTTAGGGATGCAAGTTGTCAGAAATTGTTTCCTTAGATAAAAGAGGTTATTAAAAGCAGATAGTGCTTTATATCACTTTGTTTTTCATGCATAAGAGCAAAAAACATGTCATCCATCCATTGGGAATATTGTCCCAATATCAAATCCACCCCTCAGCAAGCTGTTCATCAAGGTCCTCAAATCAGCTTGCATGCAACCCGTGTCCAGAATACTGTAGTGTGAATGAAATGGTACTTAGCTTGATTGGAAACCAGCAATTCCTAAAATTATCTGTCTCGGGGATGAACTAGAACTGTCGTTTCCACCTATCTCCAACTGGATTCACTCCATGACCAGTTTCAGATAAGTCTGAAAAGCAGGAAAGCTCAATCCTTCACCTTATCTTATTTTCTGGACCACTTGGAAGCGGCAAGATAGGGGATCAAGCAGATACTAACCCATAACCACAAGATTTAAGATAAGGTGAAGGATTGCCTTCCTGTTGCGAATGAGATATGAGATACATGAATAGAATTCCATGGAGAGGAACCTTAGACCACTTTTCATGATTGGAAAAGCCAACAAACTAAAGATGTCTGGATGAAGAAAAGCAAACTAAAAATCTACATGGAAACTGATCTTAAAATTATTGGTTGTTTTCCTTCTGGCTAGGTAGGCCCCCTTTTTTTTTTCCAGCTACTTTTCTGCTTAATAACTTGGTTAGTGTTTTGTTTGACTCATGCCAAGATAATTATTTCAGCTTAACAGTTATATCTCTGCTACAATATGAAATATTCCTGTGATCTTCTCATAGGGTCTGTTTTATAGATTCTATAATACAGAATGGAATTAAAAACAGTAGAAGTGTTTATACACTAGTAAAAAAGCTACAAATAAGTTACACAATTTTTTAGAAATACTGTATAGGAACATTTTAGTGTGGAAATAGTATTATGAGGAATAGTGTGCTGGGAGCTATTAAACATTTTTTTTTTTTTTAATATACAGAGCCATATATATATGTTGTTTAGTTATTAGAATTCTGGCTGCTCAGATCTTTTTGCCTTCCTCCTCAGCTAGGGTAATGCAGCTAAACTGTATTTTGTGTAATTATATATTCTGCTAGCCAGTATTGTAATTTACTCTGGCTCCCTTTCCTCTCTCCTTTTTCTGCTAGGGAAGGAAAGTTTTGGATAAACTGCACGAGCTAAAGATATACTTCACAGTCTTGAAAGGACTTATTGGACCAGAAAAGTCAGCATCAAGATGTCAAATCGTTAATACTGCTGCAGAATTTTTTCTTAAAACTGGAAGTTTAGATGGAGCAACATGGGTATTAAGAGGTAAGTGTAAAGGACTGATTTTTGATATTTAGATTTGTACTGTCCCCTTTTAAGAAAAAAAAAGCTAAAAATTTAAAAAATGGTCTATGTTGTTAAATATATTTGTTGATACTGAGACAGCAAAAACATGATCCATCTTAGCAGTTAGCATTCTTGTTGATATATGTAAGAAATACTGTGACTAGTACCAGGCTTTTTTTCAGAAAATATGTTTGCAGTAGACTGCTACCCAAATTGTTTGATTCAAAAACCTACAATAAAAGGGAAAGGGTACAGCAGGGAAAGTGAGCCTGCCCCATGCCAGGGGATTTCCTTGTAGTCCAGGTGAAATTCAATGTCAACAAACCTTCCAGCTGGAGTCAATACAGTGTGTCTTTACTCTTCACAGTAGTTATACATAAGGAATTTAACTTTGGATTTTTAAATTATTTCTRTCATAAAGTGACCCATAATTACTTGCTTTGTGGAATTCTGCTGACCTGATGAGAAGAAGAGAGGAAACTCAGAAGTATGCACAAKCATAAAATAGTGTGTGAGATCAATACCATTATACTTAAAGATGGGGCTATTCAAAACAGGAAGGTTTGGTGGGGGTGGTCTGTCCAAGAAGTGCTTGGGATAAGGATTGAATTATTAACAACTAGAACTGTACTTCATGCGAAGCTTTGAAATTTGTTTTCTAGTACATTTTACAATACACTTTAATGACCAAAAGTCACGAGTGCCGAGCTGTTTCAGTGAATAGAAGTAACACCGCAGTGTTCTTTGCTGCAGAGTCGCAGTGGATCACAAATGCACCAGTGTGGCCCTGTGACAAAACGGACATCCTCAATCGACATAATCTCTTACGCTCACTGGTGCACCAGTACTTGAGTAAGAGCTTATACAGGCAGGCATTTGAAGTTCTGCAGAACTTACCAGGCTTCCAAAGTCGTTCTGGTAAGTAAAGAAAGGTAATGTGTTAAGAACTAAAAATTTAACAGGTGATTCTATGCTCATTTTTTTTACCCCGTTTTCTGCTAAAAGATGGATTTTTCACATGTCTATTTTCTTGCAAACAGTGCAGACGTCAAAGTGTCTTCTGTACTCTGCAACTCTTACTAGTTAAGTCAGTAATACACATACGGACACTCACACAACTTTATACAGCCGTCCTCTTTTTCCAGTTTCCCAGTTACACAGAGCTGTAGGAAAGAYCTGCTCATTTTTTAAGGGCTCTACAGTCTCTACAATAGGACAGGGAATCAGGGAGATTGATTTCTTGTGATTTCAATGTAGAAGTGTGCACTATTGATTTCTAAAACTGAGCTAGCCATAGTAGGCTTTTATTGCATATCATGTGAAGAAATGAGTGCTTTTTCAGGTTCAGTTTATCTGACAAATTTTGGATGTGTGGTTTAAGATGGGTAGTTGCTTAGTCTTTACTGAAGAAACCTCCTTTGACTCACCTGGATAGGGCTCAGTCCCATTATCCATGTGCGGTCTTAGGTATATTAGGAGAACCTGATTGGAACACTTTTTGGTACCTTTAGGACCCTGAAACATGTTTTGCCATGAGATGGGTACTAGGCTGCTGAGTCCTACCAAGAAGAGAGCAGTGCAGAGCATGGGCCAAAGCAGAACCTTTGGCACCAAGATGACTTTACTGGTGACAGTGTAGGGATTCTGAGACACCAAGTAAAGATTGCATTCTTAGCCTTGGGCAGGAACTGATCATACTGTTTTCAGCAGGATGTTATGTGTACTTTAACAATTCATCTTTCACAACATAAGTGAAAGGGGTGTAACTATGTGAAAAGAAGCATCTTTATTTTAAGTGCCTTATGCCCTTTTGCTAATGGAAGCAAGAGTCCTTATTTAGGTACTGATGCCAACATTGRGAAGCCACTCCTCAATTACACTTGCTTTCAAATTGAGTTCAGTAATTAACATTCTTCATTTAATTTCAGATACTGTAAATGTTCCCTGGTACAGCCGCCTTTTTAACAAGCTGATAAATGCTTGCTTTGAGAGCAAGAACTTGGGGATCTCATCTTCTGCAATAGACTTCATGCTTTCAAAAAATATGCCTATTGATTTTTTTCTGCTTAGAGGATTAATCACAAGTTTAGGAAGAAGTTGTTTGTGGAGTAAAGCTAGGACTTACTACAAAAGTAAGTTGCTTTTTAGACACTCTCTCTTGCTTATGCTCTTTAGAAAGCATACACTCACAAAAGCTCGGTGCGTTGGAGAAGTAGGTGTGTAATTTTTATGTCACTATCCGAGATTCATTTGTAACCAGAATATTTATTAGGAAACAGCTACAATTGAAAATAATAATCAGTGAAGACCAAATGGTGTGAAAGAAATATAGCTCTCGTAAAATTAATTTTCCATTTTCAATTTCATAATTTCCAAATGTGAATGCTGACAAAATTTAAGTGTGTTATCTTCACACTTCCATTTAGACAAACTGTCCTTATACTCTTGTTTAGAGCTATAACTGTCATTGATAATATTTGTTGATGAAAATACCGTTTTACAACATATTATTATGATGAKAATGAAGTATTTGTTTTGTGGTTGATGGGGCTTTTTCACAGGTGAAATACAGTTTGTTAAGAATTCCTACTTCATTGGGATTTTTATCTATTTTTTTCTACCTTCTAAGCCACATACAGATAAATATAGAAGAACACAGATCTATATCCAGTATTGATAACCCTAATTTCTTACATTTCTCCATTTACTGTCAGGTGCCTTATCGTTGGGTTGCTACCCACTTCTGCAGGGAAATAAATACCACAAACTTCTGCCAATTCCTTCTTACCTGTCTGAGGTAGAGATGCTGCTGGCCATTGAAATATTCCTTGTTTCAAATGCTAGTGATGTTCAAAGTCCAGGTGCTACCAGTCAGACTCTTCAAATCATACTGAAAAGGTTTGTTGACAAATACGTACCACTGTTTTTATCAATATGATCATATAATATTCTGTTGGCGGTGGAAGGGATTTCTTGTTTTAAAAATTTACTCTGGTTATAGAGCAGTAGACATATTCTTTTTAAAATTCTTGTATGTATATCACAATTACCAGCCAAAAATTAGCTGTTCCAGACTGAGACTGGACTGGCTAACTTATCTAAATGGATCTAGCACATAAAGAGATTACCGTATTTTCTAAATCAGGATAGTTTGATATTTCAGTGTACGGATTATTTTGTTGTGATTAAGCAGAAGAGTATAAGGGCAGAGTCAAAATGTTAAGCCTTTTGAAAGGCAAATCTAACATTTCTTGGATGTTCTTTGGGGGTACATGAAGCCATTTTATTTTGTTTGTAGGGGATACTTCAGTATCAAAATTTTTTATGTGATTTTTTTCCCCTCACTATGAGACAGAATATCTTCATATAAAAGTCTTTTTTTTTTTTCCCCTCTTATTCAGAAAGTATCAACCACTCCCACTAGATGGTACCAATTTCTCAAGACCCATTTTAACTGAGATTTGGTGACTCAGCATTAGAATGTGAAATTTCACAGAAAAGCTGGGTTTGTTAAGAAATGTGAACAGAGACCTCTCAGACTGAATACTGTGTCTTCTTTCCCTCACCCTTCCCAAGGAATATATCTCTTCGTTTTCGTTTTTGACAAACAAGAAGATTTTTCTCTCTTTCGTCATTTTGGAACATCTTGCCTCAAGGGCACTGGATTTTTCTCTATAGGCTTTTCTGCTGTAATTTAGGAGATTAAAATTACAGTTAGAATACTGGTTGATTACATCAAGTCAAAATAATCATTATATCCTGTAAAATAAAAAAAAATTGTGTCTTGCAGGAGAAAAGAAGTATCATACTGAACTTAAAGTATGATTGAATATATTTAGAAAATAGTGCTGTCTCGAAGAACGGCATAACTTTAAAATATTTGCCTTCATGAATTTTTTTGTGATGAAGCATGATACATTCTTCAGCTAATTTGACACATAAGAAATTTAATGGCATTATGATTTTTTTCTTCTTTGTAAGACTATTTTTTGATTAAAAGAAGTTCTCAGTAACACTAGGTAGCAGTTTGAGGTGTATGCTATTGCACCACTGCTATTTGCTTAAAAACTCTTGTCTTGATCGTGCAAAAACATAGACATGTCATTAGCATGTCCTTAACTCCAAAAGTGATCACATTCCAAAAAAGAATAATCATTTTGGATTCAAGCATTAACATAAACTTCTGCAATGTCCAGTTCATAAAATGTTTACCTTGCTTTACTGAATTTTCCAGCACTGAATTGAGCATTTCTTGATGAAATGCACTGCAGTGAATATTGTAGACCTACTTTGTATTGGCATTAAATCCAGTTATTTTCCAGTACTGTGAAGTATGTTTAAGAGATCCCTTTTTTAACTTTTTAATTCTTCAGAAAATAAGCTAAAAAGTTGTGTAGAAATTAACATGATCTGTAGTAAGTGAAGTGAACATGAGGCATTATTTTAAAGTTTTTTATAGTCTGTTGCTTGTGTAAAGCATCATGCAAGTAACACAGGGCCTGTATGTTACATAATTTTTTATTTGTGACAAATCTCTTACAGATGTGAAGATCCAAAAGGGCAGAATAAAGATGACTATCAAACAGCAGTGGAGAGACTGATCCTAGCTGCTCGTTTATCAGATCCAAAACTTTTTCTTAAGCATATGACAATGAATGTTAATATGGAAGAAGTTTACAGCTTGGATCTTACATCTGCCCTAAAGTGGCTACAGGATAATATGAAATGGGCTGGAAGGGTGTGGCTGTTTCAGTAGTCATTAATTAGTAAAGACCTTTTTTTTTTCTAATGGTTAAAGTAATCATTGCTGAAAATAATATAAATCAATAAAGATAGTTCCCACTGTGTTCAGCCTGTGCCTTACTGATTAACAGCAAGGCTTCAAATCTCAAGTTGTGTTTAAATATTGATGCTGATGATAATGCAGATAGCAGCACAAAAATAGAACATTGTTTTTTCTTAGRTGCAATTGTCCTGACACAGACTGTCACATCAGCTTACATAGATATTTTAATGGTATCATTAGATGTTAAAAAAAAATGTAGCCTTAGCTAAATTTCTCTTTTTATGGAGAGCATAGCACAAACTGCTACTCCTATCCCAGACACTGATAGGTCTGTCTAGTGTTCCTGAGTGAGAGGTTTTTCACATTGCTCCAGAACCTGTAGAAGTACTTGCATCCTTTCATTTTCTTCACAGCATTTTGTGAGGATATTGTCATGCCTTGCACCCCTTCGCAGACTTTTATTCGCTTACTCAAAAAAATAAAATAAAAAACAAGCAGAACAAAAGAACTCCAAAAGAAAGCCCCTAAAGTGAGACATGCCTGACTTAGACAACAGGATACCTTCATTCATGGAGCTGAGAGAGTCTATACACAGAGTTCACAGTGCAACGAGTAGCTGTGTCTTGATGAGAGTTCAGGTACTGCTTCACATTTTTGTATGTATCTCCCTTTCCACTGAAAAGGAAAAGTTTCTCTTCCCTTTCAAAGTGTTCCTGGAGAGACAGGTTCTACCTTTGCATCTCTGTGTTGTATTTGGYGTTGCCATTACTCAGTTTTGGTTATTGCATGATGCGATGTTAACTTCTGGCAGCCCTTTTTTTTGCCTGCTTCTTCATGAAAGCCTCTCTCCTACATGCAAGCCCTTAATTTTGGGCAGTCATTTCTTAAGTTGTACTTCACCTGTTGAACTGCAGCCCCAGTAGGTTTTTCATGTTAGAAAATTCTCTTGGAAAATCAAAGACAAACTTGGTATTTATCCAACAAGCTCTGCACTTCTGTAATGCTAGTTGACATCTCCAGTACCAACTTCATAAGCATGGTGGTGACAGAGCTTTTTTGGACCTTTCTTTCTCACCAGAGTTTTTTTGTGCTGAGAATTTTTACTCTTTTGGGTGTGGAAGCCCATGAGCCTTTCACTTTGTTCCTTTGGTAGTGACCCAAGGTAGTGACTAGAGGGTGGCCTCAGCCCTCAGCTTGAAAAATCCTTCCCTTCYTAGAGGCAAAACAGGCCTCTGTAGTCAGTTCTAGGAGCATTATTGTTGGCGGCCTTGCTGAATCTGAAGGCCATCGTGATCCTAGTGCTAGGTGGTTGGCAGGGGGMTTGGAGGACTTTGCTGCTTTGTTTGCTCATTTTTGTCACTGCAGTGKTCAGGTCCGTGTCATGAATCCCGTTCCAGATGGCCCAATTCTAACAAGCATTCCTGTACATGGCACTGCATTGCAGCACTGCTGGAGATCACCATGTGCTAGTAGGGAGCTTTCTTCTGTGTTCCTGCTCTCTCTGCTCATAAGATTCAGCTGATGCAAAATAATTTCGTAGGATACCCCCAAACTGCCACACTTCAAACAGGATCTTAAAGGGAAGTTATTTTGATAGAGCTCTTGATGCCTTTTTCAGGCTCATCTTCCAGTTAAGAGCAGCAGSTCTGCAGCTATTGGATCCTGTATCTTCAGTTAATACCACCATTCTTCCAGTCTTTCTGGGAGTTGCTCCTGCAGAGGAAGGGGTCCGTTTGAAGCTGATGACTGCTAAGATCACTGCCTTACTCCTGCCCCATCTCTCTAGATAAAAACCAATACAGAAAAGGCTCTGTTTTGTCTTTTCTGAGAATATAATTCTTCCACAGGGATCTCTTCTTTCTTCTAATTCTTCTCAGCTTCCGTGCTGAGAGGTAGCATTTCTTTTAAAAGTAAAGCTCCTTACCACCAAATGTCTCTTGAACAGGTAGCAGTAATTCCAACAGGCTTTGGATTCCACTACTTGATATTCACGAAGGCGGCTCTGCTGCTTGCAAGGTTTGTCAAGTCCACTAGTATCAGCTGCTTTTTTTCTGAGTAGTTGAAAGACTGAGTAAGAAATAATCACATTTCAGCTGAGGGATGTAAACTGATGCTCTTTGAGCATTAGCTGCAATGGCAGTTCTGGAAGGATTCAACAAAGTAGAAGTGGCAAGGTAGTCAACAGTGAGAAGCTGGGTCACATTTGCTAATTACTTTTTATAAGATCCTTTGTAACTTAATCTYCCTTGGAATTAAATGGAAGATAACTGAACCACAGCTAAATCCCAAATTTCTATAAGCAGTGGCTAGTAGTCGTCTATTTTAGAGACGCAGGGGGACAAAATTGTTAGTAATCCTTCAAACTTCAAAGCTTGGCGTGTTTGAAGACAGCATTATTTATCCATTTTAAGTAGTTTTGAATTTTACATAGATCATGCCCTGGAAGAAAAAAAAATCCAAACATTGCCTTATTTTTCAGCCAGAGGTGAGGCGTTCACCTTCCAGCRTAGCTTGGAACTGTGTACAATTTGTGCAGTGTTCTGGCTCCATCTCCTGAGTATCATCTCCACCTGATCCAATGCCATCTTAGTCATGTTTTACATTAACAAGTAAAGCAAGCTCCCCACGTTGTTGCCGGGGGGTTTTACAGGTGTATCTAGCTGCATCTACCAGAATATGCTGGCACTATCACCGTGGCAAATGAGTAGGCAGTCTGAACAACAACAAGTCCTATTCTTGACACATTTTTACTTTCTGGGACTGCTTAAAATACCTTATAAATCTGAGCATTTTGATATGTACCAAAGATTCAGGAAAGCTTCTTGAGAACCCTCTCTACCATTTTGGTAGCAGAAATTCCCTGGACTAAACAGGCCATAACAAGTGAACAAGAAATTCCAGTGTAGAATGGAAACAAGCTGGAATATATGTTATGAATAAATGGTACAGAGAGACAAGTTCAGTACAACAGAGATGATGAAGTTTTGCAGTGCTGTTTTTCCAGTGCTTACTGTTTTTCCCGAGGTAAAAGTTACTGTTCCTTAATTGCKGAAAAAGCTTCTGCATTTGAGATTGTCTATTTTGAAAGATTTAATTTTTCTTCGAGAAATAAAACACTTTCCTCTTTGCAGACAGCCAAAAAATGTGCAGCAGATTTCCTGTGCTGCACCCAGTAGCTATGTCTAGCTAGACAAAGCAAAGTTACTTCCATGTGTTGTTAGACACGACATATAAGAAATGCACTCTCTGTGGAAATCTTTGTTCAGTTTTCACTGATTACATGGCATGCACTTGGAAACATGAGACTTTTATTAGTTACGAACAGTTATTTAAAATTGAAATAGAACATTGTAGTTTGGGAAAAATTATCAAAATTTATTATGAAGCATTGACAGCTTGTTTCTTTTTTTTTAACCCAGATTGAAGATGAAGGTGAGAAGCTGGCAGTAGAGGCTTGAGAGGATATGAGTATCGTAAAGTAGTAAAAGAGCAATTAAAGGGATAATTTTTGGAGGAATTGTTAAAGTGTTAATAAATGTTGCTGTTTATTCTTTGTGTGTAYGGAACATCCAAAATATGTTTGAATTGGTATTGTCATTAAATTATTTAATTTTATCCAGATCCCTATAATTAATATTAATTCTGTTGAAAGATAACGGTAATGGCAAAGTAGACAGGGAGTATTTAATATCTAGTAAATCCTGCAAGCATCTAGRTTATGGTAAAGGACATGGAGAGGTTAAGAATGGTATGAACTCAGACAGGTGATGCAGTTTTTCATCAAGAGCACATAGCATAGCAAATTCTCATGAATAAACTGGCCTAAACCTTCAAGCTATGGACATGGCCAGCTTCCAGTTTTAACTACAGGCTGGAGTGTAAAGTTAGGCCTGTGCACTGTGCTCAGCTCCCTGCAGAAACTCACGTGGCTGCTAGTGAGAGCGTTTACCCAAGGAGAAGTAGTAAAATTAAATATCCTGAGTATAATAAATTTTTAATTACCAATATCTTAATAGTTTGGCATAGTAAAATATGACCATAGTAAGAACAATGATTATTTTACATTTTATCCTTTAATGTTGTCTGAGTTTGTTTCTTTGTTTTGTTTTGTTTCAAATCCCAGATCTATTTTTTTTCTTTGTCTTAATCCAGTTCTGTACAACTCATTTGTAAAATGATTGGTATTCCAAAAATTATTATTGATTCTATAGGCTTCAATGTTTCAACGGGACTGAAGAAAGTGATCCCTCCAATACCTGTTTTTTACCATTTGCAAACTTAGAAATGGAGTTGAAATAAAAGAGACAGCAGAAGTTGGCTCTGTTGCCACTCGTAGCGAGTTTATTGTGTTATTTTAAAGTTTCCTTGTGTTTGGGGACAAGAGGTAGTCAAAATACACTTTTTTTTTCAAATTGTGTTTTTATCTGGTCTAAAGTGAGCTGTCTACTCAGAAATKATTTTGTACCACTTCCTAGAAAATATCTGAATATCTAGATCACTCGCTCTGCTTTGTGGACCTGTAGGCCTTTTTCCTGATGTACTTAGGAGCTTGAGCTTGCCTGTTCTTGCTGCRCCAGTGGAATTTATCATGGGACCTCATGGGGAGCCCAACCTAACCTATAAAGGAGAGCGAGATCAGATGAAGCCACAAACCTGCTCCCACAGAGTACTGCAGCAATGCCCATAAACAGTAAGTGTCTAGAATTTTGGCTTAAAAAATGGAAAAAATAGGGGGCAGAATCCCCCCCTCCTTCCTCCATTTGAAAACAGGTACCTCACGCAAAGGAGCTGGTATCTGACAGTGTCACCTGCTTCCTAATTTATTTTATTGCTCATACAGTTCACAGAAATCTCAGGTGAAATGAATGGCACGCTTTTCTGTTGAATCTATTAAATTTATTATCCCATCTGCATAATTATGCAGGCAATTTGCTTACATAACTGAGAGCTTCTATGGGGAGGCAAGAAACATGCTGCATATTATGAAAATTATGCAAATCCCCAAAGGGTTTGCGAGAGAGCGTTAACTTGATTGAAAACTTCACTGAACCACAGACAGCTTCTCAACCTTGGCAGTCCCGGTCCTAACCTTTTCTGCCCGGGAACTTAACAGATTGTATGCAACTCCAGTCCCTCCATTAATCTCGCCTTGTTCTTAAACTCATCCATAATGGGCCGTATCCTTGCTCCGAGGACATCCTTGCTCCAAGGTCTCTGCAGCAGCCTCTTGTTGCCACGAGGCTGTCTGGAAGGAAGAATGCACGTGTTTCATATCGCTGCCACTGCAGRAAAATAGGTTTTGGTGTCGGCTTTGTATTGACTGTAGGTGTTGGGGGTTTTATGTGTGTCCTTGGTATCTGCGTTCTGTGGAATGAAGGAAATGACGGAAGTTTGAGTGCTTTGATAACTCCTTTCCCTTGCTCCGAGTAGAGATTTCTCAGTTCAGAGGTTGCCCTTGAGGGTCCCAGAGTTAATAAAGTAAAAGCAGAGACRTTCCGCCGTTAACAGTGTGAACCGGAGCTCCTCTTCCCCTCGTGTCCCCTCTTCTCGGCGCTTCCCTCACGACGGCTCCGAGGGCAGGCCGGGGGGAGGAGGGAGGTGAGCTGCGCGTGCGCAGCAGAGGCAGCGCAGCCCCTCCCCTCGGGGAGCCCAGGGGCGTGGCGCGGGATGGCCCCGCCTCCCGTCGGGAATTCCCTCTCCCGCCCCTCMCCTCCGRGGCCGCCGGCGGGGGCGGGAGCGCCGGGCGGAGGACGGAGCTCGGAGGGCGGTGATCGGTGAGCAGGGCCGGCGCCAGGGGCGGGGCGGGACGGGACGGGCCCCTCTGTCCCGCGAGGAGTGGGAGGCCAGTGGGCGSGTAGCGCCGTCGCCGCCCCCTTCTCGTCCGCGCGGGGCGGGGGGAGGCGGTTACGGCCGTTGCGAGGCGCCGGCGTCGGCTGCCGGAGGAAGGGGYGAGGCGGAGCCCGCGCCGGGCGTGGGGCGGCTCCTCGGCTGCGGGGTAAAGTGCGGCGGGCCTGGGCTGCGCCGCGCTGCGGGGTAAAGTGCGGCCGGGCGCGCGCGGGCACCTCGGCGCGGCCCCGCGTGCCGCGCTACGTGCGCGGGCGCACGCACGCACAAGGCGGCCCCCGTGCGGCGGCGGCGGAGGTCGCGGGCGCGGCGGGGCGGCCCAGACCCCGGCCCGGACCCGGACCCCGACTCGGACCCGCGGCGGCACCGACAGGTGGCGGCGCAGCGGGCGGGGGAGGGGCGCGCGGCGCGGCGGGGCCGCCGCGAGGTGGCTGCGCAGCGGCGCCCGCAGGGCCCTTTGTTTTTCTTCTCTTTTATCCTTTTTATTTTTTATTTTTTGGTCACGTTGGCGTGCCTGTGTCGCCACTCGGCTTGGCACCGCGAGCAAGCAGCTCGTCACGTCACTCTGAAGTGACGTGACCTGTGTGTGTGTGTGTGTCCCCCTCCTTGTAGGCTTCATCTGTCGCCAGGCTGTTTATGTGGATGCTCCTGCCTGTCGCGCACCTGTGGGAGCTGCTTTGGTGCCGTTTAAGGGAACCCCGCAGTCAGGGGCCCCGCGGAATGATTGTTGCCATAAAGTGTTTCCCGAGTTCCCTTCGGGAAGAGATGGGGCTCCCTGTGTCGCTGGTTGACCAGGATGCTTCCCCACGCAGCAGGCAGGCCGCTTTTGGTGCAAAACGTGGCGGTTTGCATTGCACAGACCGGCACCTAGCAGAGTTCCTGCTGCCTGTCCCCTGTCACCCTGGAGCCGTGACCCGCGGCTCGGCCTTGCTCGAGATGCCACGCGGGGACAGCCTGTGAAGGGTCCTAGAGTTGTACAGCTGAGCTAAATAAGCCAGAAAAAAGAAAAATTCTACTGAATTCTGCTGTATTTCTACTGAATTTTAATGTCAATTTTATCACTATACAGTATATACTTAAAATATATTATAAATTGTTATGTAACAAGCGACTGGATTTCTGAATTTCAGAAATAGCGACTGTTTCTTTAAGCAGTACGCCACTGAATTTTGCACTTTCACGGAAGGTTGTTTTCTGAACACAGTTGTCGTGTTTATTTACATACCCATGTTTTCATGTTACCTGGAGAACCAAGTGCAGGTTCATACTTGAAACCAGAGAATCTTGATAGGGATTGAACGGTGATAACATGCCATATTATGTTCCTAAAGGCTTTGGCCGATAGACTACAGTTTAACGTATATTGAGGTTTATTTAGCAGGAATATCTTTGAGGTGGGATGTAGGTTAACTTTATTCAAAAGTGTGGGATTTTGTTTAGGAAATGGTTTACAAACCATCAATAGAACATTTGAAACAAGAAACAATGATGCCTTTGTCTGATTATATAAAGTGGTATCAGAGATTAGTGAGATTTTTGTTTCTTTTCCATCAGCTGTCCAAATCCCTGAAACTAAGATTACAAAACAAGAGAAAAACTTTATTTATTTATTGTCAGAAAATTTTAACTTAACCTAGTTTATTTTTTAAGACAGTAAGAACTAGGGACACTAAAAATAAGGGACACTGAAAATAAGATAGTTATCGTCACTTTTTTTGAAAAACAGAATTTGTAAACTATTTTGGGGGTGATTTAGCTCTGCATATTTCTTCTCAGTCTGTTTTATTTTCCTTCAATGAAATACATGATAATCAGTTTCTGTTCTTAAATCAGCATGGTGGTCTTACTAAGATACACTTGTAAAGTTCCATGTATTTTGCAAAATAGCCATAGTAACTATGATGCTGCAGTGCAACAGGAATGGCATTTCTTTGATAATGGCTCACCTGAGGCAGTTCAGTGTAAGCAACTTGGTTCACTTGATTTTGAAAAGTGCAAAGAATAGTTAAAAAAGTGGGCTGAGAGCAGAAAACACTGAGGATAGACAAATTCCCTTGTAATCACTAATAATTAAGTAAAGTCTGATGCACTAGGTGGTTTATCTCCCTTTTCAAAACAGTAGATTACAGTTGCGTAGTATAAAAAAAATGGTTTATTTTTCTGATTCAGTGTAATTTTTGACGAAGATTTCCAGGCTTTATTGCGTAACATACTCCTTCCCTTGTTGGACTATATTGTGCTCCCATAAAATTAGATGGTATGTACATTTTAAAATATTATTGTTTATTTACTTTATTTACCTTTTTTTAATAAAAAATAAGACAATCTAAGCATCAGTAAGACTGGGAGAGATTTTTCAATGAAGATATTTTTAAGTTTTCTTTTTCTAAAATGAAACATCTCTAAATGATCATTTTCAAGCCATAGTATAGTAGGAACTTTATATTTGCAAGTGAAGCTGTAGAGAAAACTGAAAATACTCTTACACAAAACAAGATTTTTGTATAATTTCTCATTTTTTTTATTATTAGTGTGATTAAAGCTATTACTTAGGGCTTGGAGAACACACATAAGTAATGGGGAAAAATACTCATGGCCATTAAAGTTTTTTCTGTTTGTTTGTTTTTAAGTGAATTCAGTGAATGGCTGAAGTTGGCTTAAGTGTTGAGTTGCTGCAATGTTTTGCTGTTTGAGAGCCGTGAAAAGGTAGGGCATGTTGCTGACTTAACTTAGTTTTAACATATGTATATATAGTCTTTGCTTGTGACTTAAATATATGTGAAACTGTTTGTGTGGGAGGTTTGTTTTTGTTCTTTAATGTTTATTTCTTTGGAATTTTTCATCCATACCTTATATATCTAAACCTATCTCTATCTTGAAGTGAAGTTTTCAACAGAGTATCCACAGCTGAAATACTCCCAAGCCATCTGTGTTTGTGCTCCAGTGAGATATCGAAAGGACTCTAAGCAGAACAAAGGTTTTTAAATGGCTTAATTATGAGAAAGTGGTATTCTAAAACTGAATATGATATCTGATACATCACTGTATTACTGAATTATTAAAATTCAGTGTTTCAAAAGTGGAGGAAAATATCTGTAATAATGAGCTTAATTTTAACACAGCTTTTCAGTGTCAAAGATATAAGCAAAATTTTAAATTGGAGAGTTGTGGAAAAAAAACCAAAGGAAATAAATAAGGAAATAAATAAATGAAATCTTTTCTACATTATGATTGCATAATATGTTCAAGTAGAGATTGTGTTTCATAGCTTTCATAAAGTGGGGGTGGTTGTCTTCAAAGTGGTTATGATCTTGATTTTGACATGGATGCTTTCCCTTCCGATCTGAGTAAGACTCCTAGAACAATCTGCTGCTGCTTGTCAGAGAAGTTACAAGCATCTTCTATGTATTTTCTCCTTCTAAATTCATTTTAATACATTTATTTTTGTCACTTCTCTTGAAGGATGCCTCCAAGTTCTGTTTTTCATTGAACGAATTCTTCTATCTGTCATACGGACTAATTTTGACCTTTGAGCATTTCTCTTTAACCAAGTTCAAAATAGACTTTTGGCTGCAATCCTGAGCCTTCCTACTGCCATGACAGAGGTGTTTAGATACAAAGCAAGGGAGCTGAAGCTATCCATGCTTGTCCATTTTTCTTGAAGGATACAAGATGGAAGTGATTAATAATTTACAGGTATGCTGGAATCTTTGTTCCAAACTACTGGAAACAGTTTACAGTATAAGCAGAGTGTAGACACAGGAAATCGTGTAAAACAAGGCAAGAATAGAACTGAGACAATTACTAGATGCAGAAGGAGGTTCCTAGAAGGAAGCAGAATGTGTTTTTCTTGCATAGCTGTTAATCAAAACCACAATCAAGTAGGTAACTCTTTCTTTTTTCCTGGAAATATTTTTTCTATTCTACTGCTTCCATCCAATGGCTGCAGAAGAAAAATATGAGGAAAACTTATATATTTTTCTTGCTCTATATATATGTGATTTTTTTTTTTTTTTCCTCCTCAGGAAGATAACGAAGTCCTTCTAGATCTAAAATAGTAACATGTATGACTGACCAGATTTTTATCTAGACTGATTTGCTTCTTTTCTTGTCAGGACCCGTGTTTTTTTGTGTGTGTCCTACTGTGTCGCTGAGTGTTCTTCTAGTGTGTACTTATTCAGAATTTTTGCTTTTCACAAAAACACGATGTTGGTTTGATACTCTATTTCCTGCCCTTCGGATTAGGGTCATGAGCAATAATGCCAGCTAGTCCTGGAATCTTTCAGATGCAGCTAGCAAAAAGGCAGAGGCAATGACCAGAGATCTCTTTTTTTTTTTTTTGGTGATAAAACTGTAAATGTCATTATGTGGGTATCACTGATAGAAGTATGAGCCTATAAAAGGTCTTGTTGGTCTTTTTGTTGTTTTTTTTTTTTTTTTTTTTTTCCCCTTGTGTTTAATGCACGCTTCTGAAAATTGTCTTGGGTCATAACAGTTGGAAATTCCGTCAGTCATCTTGAATTACAGGTCTTTCTTCTCACATTTCTATTAAAATGTCCCTGTTATCATCAAGCTGACTTTAAAGACCCATTAAATAATTTGTAACTTACAGAGAGAAACAGTTACCTCTACCCATTTTCAAATTTCAAATTGAAGGGCTAGAAAAGTTGATAAAAAAGGTAAAGAGTCGTCACATCCTCTTGACAGCTCAACTGTTGGCATTTACCATTTGCTAGTACTTACTGTCCAAGCACTAATTTTGTTTCTTTCTTTCTTTCTTTTTTTTTGTTTCTAATGAAAGTTGGCAGAAAATGATTGTCCATATTTCTGTGCTTGGGTTAATTCCTTGATCTGTGATGCTGAGTGAATAGCTCTTTGTAAAAGTATTTCTTACTAGTACTTAATGTAACTATTCTTTTTATGTGAATGAAAAGCAGTTTTGCCTCTTGCCTGCCCATGCGCTTTCCTATTTGGGGCTTTCTTGGTGCTGTGAAGAGAAGCCATGCTCCTTTGAACTGCGAGCTAAAATGAAAGCAGATCAGAGAGAAAATAATTGACCAGATGAATTTCATAGCCTGTGAGATCAGTTAAAAGGCAAAAGCTATTATTAAATATTTATCATTTATACCATATACTTGATATCTAAATAAAATCTTTTGGTAATTAGGATGCTAACCTGAATATTGGCTTTGAGGAATAGGAGGAAATCTTTATGGTCTTTACTCCAGAGTCCGTTATTCCTATCATTTCAGTCTTCTCTTACTCAAATGTACTCTTTAAACTCTTGTTTCATTTATACATGTTTGAGTTAGTCAATCTTTTCTACTTTCTGAACTTTATAGAATTTCTTCCACATAACCTTTCCTTCTGCTCTTAATTTAAATGATCTTTCCCTACCTTTGAAATTCCCTTTGTCCTTGTTTTCTTCTTTTTCAATTAACGTAAGAGGGGGAAAAATGGTTTTCTTACTTGATAATGTCTGCTGTAAAAACAGATGCTTGAAAAATTGAATTTGTTTAGCATGAGTACATGAGCTTCACAAGCAAAAGTAGGACTACTTCTGATTGAAATGCTACAATTATTTATGGGTAAAAAGTAGTGTTCTTCTGATGGTGTTTGAGAAAATACTGGCAGAGTGCTTTTTAATTTGGAGGTCTGAAAGTATGTAAGCTTTAGCTTTTAGGAGCATCATCGGGAATTGCTGCAAAAATCTACCACCAAAGATTTGTATTTTCAAAAGAGCTACTTGAGTAGGAAATTTTCATTTGCTCATCCTTTGAGAAGGCAGAGGAAAATGTTATTGTACTTATCTAAATGTTGTACATTGGCCATTAGCATCTACCATTTCTGAAACTTGTTAGGTTTGCATGGGGTTGCAAGGGAAAAAAAATCTAGCACTCCAACTTAAACTACTACTTTTAAGTGATTATACATTCAGTTCGGCATGTTTACTCCATTCACAATTTCTAATGTAACATATCAGTTTGTCACATGATTAGTTCATCGTACGTAAACATTTTATTATTTTGTTAGGTTAAGCCTGGAGAAAATATTGTCACAGTGCATTCTTCAGTCAAGATCTTTGTCAGGAGCTGACGCCATCAATGCTCTTAGACCTTTCTATTTTGCTGTGCATCCAGATTTCTTTGGCCAGCATCCCAAAGAGAGGGTAAAAATCTTTCAGTGATGTGTTTGGGGTTTTGTTTGTTTGTTTTTGTAAATGAGTTCTTCTAGTCTGACTATAATATGTATTATTTTCTTTACCACTTTGGAATATGCTTCATATTTGATAATGCTGCTTTTTTTATCTGTTGTTGGAATACACTAGTATCATCATTACAATTTATTCAGGCAAGATAATTACTCAGTTTTACTGAGAACATGAACTATACTACTGTTTATTAAGAGTAGTTGGAAGTTTGTAAATGTTAAGCCTGTGTATTAGATTAAAAAGGTAAGATGAAAACTCTTATTCAAATTTATCATTTTTAATGTTTCTTTTTCTTTTTTTTTTTTTTTTTTTAATAGGAGGTAAATGAAAATTCTCTGAAGAAGTTAAATGGCTACTTGGAGAATCTGCAGAAACCAGGATTTCGCTCTTTTAAGCCAACTCGTCTTACTTTTTATGTAAGAGAAAGTGAACCAAACTCCTCTAATGCCCAGGAATCCTTCAGTGCTTCAGGTGCTTTTATCTTCTGTAGAATCTATCTTCCTGTGTTAAAATTCTTTCTAAAAGGCCGTTCCTTTACACGGTCACATTGACTACTCAGTTAAGTAAAATCCTGTGAAACCATGAAAATACTCGTTATACTACACAACTAAGACTGTCCAAAATAACTAGACACCTTAAGATTTAAATAAAATATTGCAAGAATGAGACTCTATGGTGATATTTAGATCAAGTTGCAGTGTGGTGAAGTAAAAAAGCATAGATTGAAGGAAATTTTTTTTAGTGCTATTAATATCATTGTTCCTGTTTAATAGGAGCAAAAGTTACTCATTATAGACAGTGCATAATCAGCATCAGTGTGCTGTAGAATCAGTATTATTCTGTAATCTATAATGCATTCAAATCAGTAGTATTCTGCAGGCATTTTATGACATATGCAGGCTTTAATTTACCATACATTCATTAGCTTTGAGACTATAGAAAATATTGCCAGATTTGGAATAGTTGTTTTGATTGATTTTATTTCACATTTTTTCTCTGAATGAACTAGTTTGCCTTATCCATCATGTGCATTTTCAATGCATTCTATATCCTGCTGGTCTAAAACCTTGAGCAAATTTTAATGGAACCTACTACTAGAAGACCGTCCGCCTCCCACCCCACTGACCAATGGAATGCTAGTAGTGGGTTTTCCACTTTTATTTAAAATAAGGCTTGAGCTGGCAGCCGTGTGTTGCTTTTGAGCATAAAACTGTCTTGCTTTATAATGGGGAAGCTAGTCCAGTCACTTAACTGCTGAGCTTTAGTATATTACCATTAAGTGGTTTTGAAGCTTTTGTTTGGAGTTTAAGAGGTGTTACCATACTGCGTTTCTATAGTGAATCGTCTCCAAATTAATGATATAATATAAATTGTGTGTAGAGCTGTTGAACAAAACTGCCAATACTAAATCAAAATCATCTTTTTCTGCTTTCGCTTCAACTTTAGCTAAGCTTCCAACTTGTCCGATGATTCAGATAGCTGAAGTAGCTCCCTTTTAATATTTTTAGACTCATATGGTTTTAAAGGTTAAAATGTGCTTGGAATTTCAGAATTTTTGAGTGCATATTAAAATAAGTTTCATATTAATTTCCACATCAATACCTATGCATGCCTTTTGTAAGATGAAAAGTGTGAATGCATTTAAAAATACTTTTAATCAAATAATGCTAATTTTTGGTGGAACTGGTACTTTTTAGGTTTTCGAGCAGTCAGTTTTACATTACGTACCAGGGACCTACTGAGCACAGTACTGGATATTCTCAACTCCTGCAGTTTATCAACGGAGCATGTTCAGAGCTTGAACGTGAACTCTCAGCCCTGCAAGGAAGCAAAAGCTGTACCGAACAGACCTATCAAATGGGATAAGACTTATTACTCATTTACTGGATTCAAAGATCCTGAGGAAGAACTAGAACAAGCCCAGAGATTAGAAAAAAATTTAATGTATGTATATTTTTGTTTATTTCATATAGAATAAATCTGCTTTATTTAATACTACTTTGGGGCTATTGGTGTGAGGGGTCTTTTTGTTGTTTTTGAAGGTGATCAGTAGTTTTTCTAAACCATACAGGATATTATTATCTGATATGTAATTTCCTCCCATTTCTACTGATATAATTAAAAAGAATTCAGATGTTCTCCTAGGATAACAGTAGTACCAGCTAAGCCAAGATATTCTTTCTCTTTGCCCAGCATTCATGTTTGGATGATCTAATTTTTCAGCTTTGTGGAATATTACTGACTGGAACAAGACAGGACATTTTACTTTTTATAAATAGTTCCTTGTGTCCTTCAGGACTTGAGTAAAGCAACGTTAAGGCCTGTAATTTTTATCATTAGTATTTATTATCACAATCTACACACACACACACACAAAAGGCAACCTAAATGTTTAGATCTAGGCAATTATTTAAAACTTGCATTTAATGACACTTGTTGCGAATTAGAAGTTTATTATCTGTAAACTGTCTTTATCTGCTAATTTTGAAGCAAGATATACTGACTCCAAGCCCCCTTTTTTTTTGTGATAATGAGGATTGCATTTGTAATAATGAGGACATACTAGATGAAATTACCGAATTGAAGTGATAATATCTTTGGAGCAAAAGATTCTCATTATCATATCTAGCATCTCATAAATAAAACTGTTACATGGTACTGTAAAAAAATTTAACCTATTAAAAAGTCATACTAAGAGTCTACTTTCAGTACTTGACAACTTGGCTTTGAGCCTCTCCTTATTTTTGAGTGTGAGTTTTTTTGGTTTTTTTTTTCTCTTACATTAGAATATAGCCTAAAAACTGCAATATTTTTTTTTTGTAAAAAAAAAACCATAAGAGTGAAGTTGATCTTCCAGGGTAATGCTTGAGTTAAGTGCTAAATATTTTTCTAGGAACATAACAATCCACTTAGTGGAAGTTTCGGATGTGCTCCACGAATCTGGCCTCCCAGGTTGTGATTACAATTCCCTGATTTATGTAATAAAAGAACTGTAAAATTTTGACCCATGTATTTACATTCATCCCAGCACTGCAAGAGTTACCTAAATTGACCCTTTAGTATTTTCTCCCTTTCTTGATAGTCCATTATGATCACATTTATTTATTTATTTATTTATTTATTTATTTATTTATCTTTAAGACAGAAACATAATACCTCAGCTTTCATAAAAGCACTGTGCTCTGAGAGTCTTCCCTAAATCACACTGATCTATTTCTCTATACCTTTCACACCCTTCAGAAAAAATCTTATGATTTTAACGTGGTCAAAATATTTCTGTTAACTTGCTTGCTTAGTTTCCCCATCAGATTAAGAGCAAAGTTTTCGTATATAGATATCTCAATGAAAAGCATTTAGCAATTTCAGTGTCTGTCCTCTGCCTTTAAAACTTATCTTTAATAATATTAATGTTTTATTTCCAGTTCACATGAGGAGTTTAGTTAGTTGTGTTGTTTGCTTGACAAATAATAGGGCATGCCCTACTTGTTTTTTCCTAAGATCCTGGTTAGATGATAATGAAGCAAATGCAGTAAAAAACCTGAAGAAGAGTTTACCACTTAGAGAAGAATTAGAACGCTTGAAATTTGAACTTTCTCATCAACTCCAGCTGTCTGATATCAGGTAATAAATTTAACCAGATGAACTTGCATTAAAAACTTATCAAATCAAGGAAGCATTATACATTGTCATTAGGTCAGAAAGCCTATTCCAGCAGAATAGTTCTATGTCATATATATTAAAGCGTTGTTGCACTGAACAAGATTTTCCAAAAGATGTCCCTGGGGACAAAATTTTCCAGGTACAATCTGCTCAAAAATAACTAGCATTTTTGAGGGAAGACTAGTAAAAAAAGCTCCAATTGAGGCAAATGTGTAAGCAAATAAGACCTGGGCATTTGCTTTAGTTTGGGTATTTTGCTGGGTGAAATTGCTTTTCCCAAATTCAAATGCATGTCTATTAAGATAACTGCATTAGCAGTGAAATCCAGCTTTGCACATATTTACTGACATCCTGTGAAGTCTTAATAAGAATGCTCTTCTCTTGCATTTTGTTTCCCACATTCTAGATGAGATTTGTTTGCTTTGAAGGGCAGAGTACAGTTTGTCCTCTTTTTTTTTTTTTTCTCTTCAAAGTGTTTTTCAGAAAATACTTCATAATCCTAATTTGAGGAGACAGAGTTAAAGAAAGAATGTTACAAAGTCTGTTAAGCAAGAACAAACTTTGGGACTCTATGAAAAGCTGGTCTGTTAAGTTCTTCTTTTAACTAGGAGAGAATAAAATTCTACAGAGGGAACTGGAGCTTCTGAAGCCAAGATTTTTTTTTTCCTTTCTCTGTATAGAGAGCCTTAGCTTCCTCAGACCGTAGTCAGTCTTTTTGAACGCAATTTCTAGTTCTCTGTAACTGCACTGAAGTGAATGTTTTTGTTTTAGTACAGAATATAATCCCAGAAATTTAAAATGCAAGGACTTGGTTTTATTCATGATTTATATTCATTTTTTTCAGAGTTTGCTTTTAAAATGCTCCGAAACTGTTACATTCTGTGAAGAGTTAATATTAACTTTTCATAACTTGGAATGCAAGTTGTCAGAAATCTGACTAGTAAATATATTAATAGGAAACAGCTACTTGAGATTATTTAGCTTAATCCTGTTTTTTGCAGAAGTTTGAACAATAGAGTGGGCTCATTAACTTTATTCTATGCCTAGGTTTAGGACAGCAGAAGAGAGGACTGAGTCTGAAAAACACATTTTTATGCTCCAATCTTTTTTAGTGAAAACCAAAGTGGTAGTGCTAGGAAATAATCAATTGTTACTAAAATGACTTATACTGTAATAGGCTGAGTTACCTTATGAGTGGCATGGCATAGTGCCATTCTGTGTGTCACAAACATGGCTTTTTGCCAGTTAAGATTTTTCTAAACAAGAGGAATGATAATTTCTGACTTCAAGGTTGTTTTAAATCAATCTGAGATTTGGCTGAAGTTCAAGAATGTGATTTTTTGATATATTGAGACAACTTTGCAATTCAGACACTTCTTGAAATTTCATTATTAGTTCATCTATTTTTTCTATGATGAAAGAACTATCAAAACAATGCGTATTTAAAGTCATCAGTATAATGTAATTCCTTTGTCCTGCATGGTTTAACTGAGTTACCATTAGAGACACAAAAACTATTCCACTGTTAAATTGGGGTTTTGGGTTTTTTTTTGTGGGGGTTGTTTCTTTTTGGTTTGTTTTTTGGTTTTTTTTTTTGGGGGGGGGGGGAGATTATAAAGAAAAACAGTTTGCAATCAGAATTACAATTAGAATCAGAAAGGTCTTGGGGGAGGGAAAATAAAAATAAAAAAAATCAACTTCCTTGTATACAGTGTTTGCTCCTCTAGACAAACATTACACAGGGTGCAAATATGCTGCTTGCCACATGACCAAATACTGGGTTGCATATTGCTGTTAACTTACTCTCTCCTTTCTTTGTAGGGAAGAAATTTGCTTCTCAATTTCTATACCATCTAGTAACACTTGTGTTTATTTTCCCTAGATGTGTTTACTTATGCATTTATCTGTTTTTCTTATATGTTGTTCTTGGCAAATAGGATATAGTACTGCAAATACTATACAACATGGACAGCTTTTCAGTAGAATCTATTGCTTTTATTACTGTTCAAGAAATGTTATTCTGTGTGAGCTATTGTCTGTGTTTTAAGGCTCTCTGTTGTATCTCAGCTTCTGTAGTTTTATGTATATAATGTTGAAACTGAAGGACTCTCAATTGTGCTTTTACTTAGGTGGCAAAGAAGTTGGGGAATTGCTCATCGCTGTAGCCAGCTACACAGTCTAGGTCGCTTAGTCCAACAAAGACCTGAAGTATTAAAAAATGTGAAAGGTATATCCTGATTTGTACTCATATATATCCTAATATTGTATTGATTCAAAGATGCATATGAGCCTTTGGTGACCAGGGTGCTGTATTGCTTTTTCACAAGTGCTCTTGATGTTCTTAAAATAGTGGTGTTGTGGTCTGTGACCATGTATGTTCTATAAAATACTTGCACTGAAGGTCTGTGTCCTCTCAGGGAAAAAAAAAAAAAAATCTGTAATCCTGATTATTTGTCTCCTGTGCCTATGGCAATAGCTGTTTACTTTAATTGTAACTCCACATTTATGCCTTTCTCCAGATACTGAGTTTTGAGTGGCTTTTCAGGGTTTTTTCATTCCTTTGTCAAAAGGCAGAAAGGTTAGGACAATAAGCAATAGGTTTAAATTTAATTTCAGGTTAGTTTTTTTATCTAAGTGTACTAAGGATATAAAGTGCTAGAGAAGTGTGTTTCCATCTTTGAAAATCCTTAATAATAAATTATACAAATACCTAAAAATCTTATCAAATTTGAACAGGGAGACGGCAAATGCTTGTTAAGGCTTGTATGAAAAAATCATTGAACTGGAGTTTTCAAGAATTTCTTCAAATTTTGAGAATAGTGAAAACACGCATTTTTGTTTGTGTTGAAAAATATTTTGCTTTGGACATATTAGTAGCATGATTAAATCTTAAATAAATGGGAATAATTACAATAACCAAAATTGCTAAAGAATTTTGTTTATTCATTAGGATGCACACTGGTATTTACAGACCGTTCAGGAATGAGTGCTTCAGGCCACGTAATGTTGGGAACCATGGATGTTCTTCATCATTGGACCAAAGTAAGTGTTCAAGTGAATGATGTGAATGATGCTTAAGTTTTTCTTTCTCTCTTTTTTGTTATTTTTAAAGGATGTAACAACTTTATATATATATACATATATATATATACATGTATGTACATATATGTGTGTATACATATATAAATTCTTTTATTTTGCCAGAAGCTGTTCTACTTCCACTGTTCTGTCAGATTTCTCAATAGATTGTTCTGAGATCACTTGACTTGTTCAAGCAAGAGTATTTTTGCATGCATAACTGCAGTATAGTAGCAAATGGGTAGATGATAAGGAGTGACTGCTAATACTTATGTCACTTTTCACTTGGAATTATTCCAACCTTCTCCTTAGTTTCCCACCTTCTGTGTCTTGACTGAGAAGTCTGAACACTTAATCTTTCTGAGGATAGGTACCCAGTCTCTAGTTCACAAACCTTTCTCCTGTTTCTCCTCACTTCAGACCTAAGAGAAACTAGTATTAACCAAATCCTTGGAAGTAAACAGTTTCAGCAACAGAGTCCCTCTGCATTTTTGAGAGCTGGTATAAATTAGGCTAGCAAGGAAACTTTCATTGACTGTATGTGGTATACGTCAACCACCGAAACTTGTCATAAACATTTTATATAGACTTCTGCTTAGAAATTCTTTGAATCTGAAAATGTTAATTTCTGTATGTTCAAGGACTATTAATTTCTGTATATACAGAGATAAAGGACATCTGCCAATCATATTATGACCTTTCAGTTCCTTTGTAGTATAAATATTAAAAATTCTTATAAATTCATTCTGTTATATCTTGCCCAAAGAGTTGCTATCTGGGGGAATTATTTGGATTTTTTTTTAACTTGGCTTCCATGTTTGCACTGTTAAGAATCTCTACTTTTGTAGTGCCTTGTTTTTTTTCATTCTCTCAATTTTAAGTTATATGCTGTGTAACGTAGGAAGTGTTTTTGTGTATGTGCACAGATCTTTGAGAGATTGCCAAATTATTATAAACTTCAAAAAAGGGTGCTGTTCTTGGAGGATCAGATAAGCCACCTTCTGGGAGGCATACAAGTAATATATATTGAAGAACTGCAACCCCTATTGACTCTGGAAGAGTACTATGACAGTTTGGACTCCTTCTATAATAAATTACTTGACAGCAGGCTACCTTTTCATCCTCACAGTCTGCGAGGCTTACAGATGATTCTAGAAAGGTACGTATTTGCAGGAAAGTGTTTGATGTTTTATTTTTGGTTTTTATTTGTTACACTGTTTATTGGTTTCACTAATAAACATAAATACTAAACTTGAATATATCTGGACATTTTTGTTTCTAACAGTGTTAAGTGGCTTTTCATGAATTTAGAAGAGGTCAGATTGAAGGGAATCATGCATATTTGAGTGATGTTAGCTTGTCAAAATTCTGTTTTTGTCTTATAGTGCAGGACTGGGCCAAATCAAAGGTTTTGTGCTGTCACCTCAACTGTCAGCCGTGTCAATGGTGTATATATTTTTGAGTTATGTTGACAGAGTTGATTTTGAAACATTAGAAAAACTGGAACTATGTATGACGCTTCTGTATTCTCATGAACCAACTTTGATCTTTAATTGAATTATTCTGATTATGGTCAATTCATGCTTTTACCTCTATCTGTAGATTTCATTCCGAAAGTAATTTGTGTAAACATTTTGGTGCAAAAAATGATATTTTAATTTTAACATCCACTTTGTTTCGTTACAGTGATAGATATGCACCCAGCTTGCATGAATTAGGACACTTTATGATCCCAACAACTTGTGATCCAGCCACTCTTCAATGGTTTATTATTGCCAAAGCACAAGAAGCAAGAGAGAATCTGAAAAGAAAGGAAGAGTAAGTGTTCATGTAACTTGACACACTTCATGAAAATCTTCTTTTTGTATGTCATATTATTATTTGCAGTAATAATAGAAATTTGAAGAATGTATTCTAGTTCTTTCAGAACTTTTTTATAAAATGACCATTCCCTATAGAGCAGAATTGTGAGTTCTTGTTTGCAAGCTTGTGCATTGTACGGGCTTTTGAGGCTCAAGAGCATGAAGTAGAGATGCTGTGATTTTTTCGTTTATTCATTTATTTTTTGTATAAAATGCTGTCATGGGTAACTGGATATTGCTGTCCTTTAGAGGTTGTTAGTGAAACATTCTGTGCTTTGTTAGTGCTTTTTTGGATAGCTTTTAATGAATTATCAAAGTAGCACATTTTGTCATGAACTTATGTATCGTATGCAGACAGATTTAATGGTTCTGTGAGGATAACTGAGGACATGAAGCTTACTGAAGACTTGATTTTAGATCTTGTTGCTTGGGAAACTTGATCTGAGAAACAGATTTTGATAGGGCATGGGGGTTGCTGGGGTTTTCCCATAACCTGTATGCATTTGAAACCATACCCAGCTTTAAAGATAAGTTGTTATTCAGCAGATAAAACCTATACTATTCTTTCTATAGAATACCTTTCTTTTGGTATCGTCTTCAGATTAGCAATGAGAGAGTTGTGATGCTCTCATCATACTCTAAGTGGCTGTGTTTGTAAGTGCTAAGCTCGGTGTCTCACCTTCTTTGTGTGTTGGATAACTGGTGCTTTGTATAAAATAGTTAAAAATAGCTGAATAGCCGTACTGTGTGAGACCAGAAGTCTTTCCAATCCCTATCATTTGCTATCTTAGGGAAAGACTATATGAATGGAGATTTTTTTTTTTAAGCTCTGCACTCCTTGCCAGTTTTTAACCATCTATGCTTGAGAAAAACACTTCAAGCCAAAATGTCATCTCACATTAAGAGCATGCAATAGAGCCATTTTTTCTTAATTCTCTAATTACATTTTGAGTCAGTTTGCAATTTGTGGCTCTAAAATATCCTGTGGCAGCAAATTGAACAGTTTAAGTATAGTAAGTATATTGCAAGGAGGAACGAGGTGCTCTTCTTTATAGACCTACGGCCTGATGGCATTCTCTTGCTCTTGCTCTTGTGCTGCTGGAACTACAAAGAGGTCTGTGTATTTATCACCTCTATTTTGGTTTTTTTKGGGTGTTTTTTTATTTCATAGATATGTCATATTTCCCCTTGATGGTCTTTTTACTGAGGTTGAAAGTTCCTTGCCATTTAAAGTTTGCATGAACAGAACCCGCTTAGTACTTCTGATTGTTCTTCTCCTCCAGTGTACCCAGTTAATTCTTACCTACTTTGAGTAAGCAGCACAGCTCACAGCAGTGGCAGTTACAGGGGCTCCGAGTAGAGAACAGTCTGAGTTTCTACAGCCCAGCTGACTCCAAAAGAAAGGCAGCTATAGTATGGCATGGTGTCTGAGCTAGGGTGTCTTGCTCAAGTTGAACAGTCTCTGCATCTGATGTTCCACAGTTTCATTTGCTCTTAATTCTCTTGAGAAGCTCGAATTTGCCGTGTGGCCTAACTGCTTGTTGTATGGGCTGAATAGAGAAAAAAAAATGTAAGTTGTAATTACAACATTTTCTGTACTTCCTGTAGTTAAGTTATTAATACATGTCAGTTGACTGTACTTGACATCCATTGTTAGAGATGGATGCAGGATCTTAGTTGCAGGATCTTAGTTGAAGTAGAGGAGTCATTACTCAGCTGACTCATTAACTTGGTTTTGTTTTCAAAGTTTCAGCTTTGAAGCTTAAAAACTTACTTTTCTCATCTTAAAAATGAAGCCTCAAAATTACCACTGCCTGGCCACCACCAAATTTGGTCATGTGTGTTTGCAAAGGCGATTGTTGGTAAGAATGCCATTTGGTGCAGTTATGAAAGTATGTCCAGTCCAACCTCTGAAGTAGACACGTGTCTCAAGTACTGACTTGAGAGGACATCTCGACAGTGCCATGATTGTACCTGAAGAAGTGATACCATTGTTTAAATGTATATTATGTAAATATATATTTTTATATATATATTTATATATATATATATATATATATATATAAAGAGAGTATGTCCTAATTTTGCTGCCGTGTCATCTTTATTTCCTAGGATGATGCTTACAGAGAAGGAGCTAATCACGACTTCCACTGAGAAATTTTCTTTGGATCGCCTGTATAAGGAACCGAGCGTTTCCAGTGCACAGATGATAGATTGTTGTAAGCGACTGCTGCAAGAGTCGTTGCCTTACCTACAAGGCATGCACCTTTGCATTTCCCATTTCTACTCTGTGCTGCAGGATGGAGACCTCTGCATACCTTGGAACTGGAAAAGCTGAGAACTGATCTGATAATCAAATGAATTCTTTATTTTCTGTAAGAGGCTATAAATACAAATGTTTTTTAAGAGTAAATTATTAAAATCGGTATTTTGATATCAGTATTAAACGCAAATATTTACTTTAAACTGCTCCTCACACAGGATTGGAGTCCTAGACAACTTGCAGGATATGCAATATTTCCAGTTCTAGGAAATACGACTGTACGTTTTCCATAAGCCTGTAGTAGTTGGAGCGTAGGGTAGCAGTTGTGGAATTGCATTTTTATATTGAATTATGAAAAGTTATGACATTGCAAGTCTRCAGAAATGTACATGTGGATTTTTAATATATATATAAGTATTACCAGATAGATTTTTCTTAAATATAGGGAAGAGTGTTCCACTCCAGCCAGACACTACATATCTTAGGGGATTAATGGAATGCAGAACTACATAATACTGTTGGTGACAGTATTGGCATTTAATATTACTACCTCCTACTGCATAAAAAGAAAATATCATAATATTTTTACTTTGCAGGAAAAAAAAGGCAGTACCTTGAACTTGATTTCAGTAGTTTCATACAGCGATCCAACATTGTTGCCTTAGAATTTCCAAACATGCCGGCTGTGCTGTCTGCAGTTACTTAGTGGAGATGTCTGTCTGCTTTGTTTATCGCCATTTGTTCCATAAATACAGACCATGCTTTTTATGCACACTACTAACAGATTGCAAATCCCATCACAGCACTTACTGCCCAAGAGGTTTCATGTGGCATCTAAGGAAAGGAAGCACTGATTTGTGTGGGATTGTTTGCCAGAGTTAGTACTTCTCAGTGAGGAACAGGAGTTCACAGAAAGGCTCTACAGAACAAACACATGGATCTTTACTGGCCCTCCATTCCCTCAATAAAGTGAAATAAAGGTGTCAATTTAAGTTGATATCTCCTCATGCTAATACATACAACAAGGGATGTTGTATTTGAGTTACTATTTTGAAAAATAATCCTTTGAAAAAAAATCAGCTGCTTTCTGGATTTGAATTCACCTATGAAAACTGGCAAAAAAGAATAAAAAATAAGGAATCTCCATCTGTTTACATGCCTTGTATTTGCCTTTGTCTTCAGTAAGGAAGTTGTTGTGGTTGTTTGATTCTTCCTGTCAGAAGTTGTTCRTTGTGTTGCCAAACTTAAAATAGACTTAAGCTTTTGAGATTTGTTTAGAAAYGCTGGAAATCGCAAGGCTCAGCGGTCAGAGTTCTGGTTTGCTGGTCCTGACTGCAATCTCTGAGCAGTTGCSCTCCGCGGAGCATCGCTTCCCCTCAGCACCGGTTGCGGTGACAGTGCTGTCCCTGTGCCAGCTGCACTGAGCACCTGCAACAGCCACCTTCTCCCTCTCAGCTCTTCGGAAATGCTTTGTGTTGCTCAACAGTCAGTCCTGCCAGGATTGGCTCTGGAGTCCRGAGTCTGGAGCTGCAGGGGTTCCTTGCTTTCTTTTGTAACCCTCTCCACAGATCAGCTCCCTCTCTKTTGTAACTCTCTCTCCACTTGGAACAGCTGACTTTAGAAACACAGTCCTCCTAACACTTTTTTTTTCTTTTTTAACATAGACCGAGAATGGMGAAAACAAACGCATAAACTTAATGGGCATTTCATAAGTATTTGTTTTGATAAGTATGAACACTGTCCTGAAAGTAACAGAAAATTGTCAATTTAGGTAGCTGTACTACCTGCAAAACCATTAGAATTGTGTTTTATTTTTCAGTGTTTTAATGAGGCAAAACCAAGAAGAGTACTGAAAACCATGAAGGCTCCCGCCTTTTATCACTATAGTAAGGTGAAAATGGAGGACTGGAAACTTTATCTGCTTTTAAAKGGGGCAGAACACCTCAAATGCTGCTCAGCAGAGTGGATTATCACCTCGTTGTGGGAATAAACAGCCTGGCTCTAACGGCTATTAGCATCTAGTGTAGATTTTTCCATTCAGAATTCCAGCTCGTTCTTTGGCCAACAAGGGAAAATATGCTAGGGAGGAAGCTTCAAAGAAGTGTTTGCTTTAAAAACAAAAGCTGATTTTAGATGAGGTAGTCTCAGTGCTCTGCTGTTTGCTGATATTTGACTGTGCTTTCAGTTTTYCCCCTCCTGTTTAGAAACTTGCAGTAAACATTTTAAAGACGAGTAAATATTCTTACCAGTAACTGAGGACTGGAAAGTCTACTGCCACCCATCACAAGTTGCTTGTGATAAGGGGAAAGGGAGGAGGACTGGACAGAGGAAGACTTACCCTGTGTAGAGGAAGATTTTGTTAGAGACCTCMTGTGGAAACTCAAYGCSCACAAGTCCATGGGCCCCAATGGGTTGCACCCCAGAGTGCTGCGTGAGCTGGTGGATGTCGTAGCCRWGCCGCTCTCCATCATCTTTGAAAGGTCCTGGAGAATGGGAGAGGTGCCGGAGGACTGGAGGAAAGCCAATGTCACCCCGGTCTTCAAAAAAGGCAAGAAGGAGGAGCC